>JAECUM010033602.1:0-12582 GCA_016617855.1 Megalonaias nervosa
GTGCTTTCGAAACAATTATACTCAATAATGCGAGAGTTAACATCTATAACAATGCAGCGGGCAATTTTATGTCACGGGGAACTGATCAAAAGTTTTTCAAATACACTCAACCTTTTCTTCTTGTTTACATAAATCATTTGAAGAGACTACTGAAGAAGTTATAAAGAATAGCGTTTACATTTCTGAAACTGGTTCGACTTTAGCATTCGAACGGTATGATATATCACGACATTTACGATCGAAACGTCTTGCAAGACAATTAAACAAGCTTGATCTTTTCAAATGTGTTTGTGCATGTTTATGCTTCAGACCAGTTTGGCCTCAGTTCACTAGCTTGAATAATTAGATAATCTTGTTATTGATGCATGTCATATACATTAGGGACCGAACCGTTAATATTCGATTCGTGTATTTTCTTTTAAACCAGTATATTAATTTTCTTTTATTAGTGATATTTTTACTGAACTAATGTAATAGAATGTACTCTTTTGTTATACAAGATAGAGCATGTTGTAAGGCAGCGGGCAATTTTATGTCACGAGGAACTGATCAAAAGTTTCTCAAACACACTCAGCTTTGTTTTGTTTTGTTTTTTTCATAAATCACTTGAAGAGACTACTGAAGAAGTTATAAAGAATAGCGTTTACATCTTAGAGTCATAAAAAAACTGAATTGGTGCTAATTACCAGCTATCTGCAATTTAAGGCTTTGCTTGATGGTGTTAAAGAAAATGTTGCGTTATTAAAGGAGGACATTAAATGGTTCACTACCGGTATTACGCTGAAGTAAAGTTTGACAAATGTATGGGGTACAAGAGTAAAAATTGTGATTGTTAAAACTTTTTTCTTTCTTTTTACCTGGACGTTGAATTTGAAAAACATCCCTCTTAAAATCCTAAAGGTGAGAAACAATGCTTCTATGCGCAGTTATCATTGCGCAAAACCACTAGGAAAGGGGGGTAGGGGGTTCCGTTGTTTCTGTAGCCGGCTCTTTCATACACGCTCACAGTAATGTAACTGCTGATTAATGTACCATCACGTCCTAAATCCAATGGCACAGTTACCAGAATTTGCTCGCCCATCTTCGCTATCCATGGACCGTTGATCCACATTTACCCTGTGCATGTAACAGCCACTATCTGATTCGATGCAGCTCAACGACACCCATCCAATCGGATTAATAACTACCTTAATCTAGAAAAATATATGCGAATAATTGTAACAGCCTCGGTAGAAGGAACCGGTGTAACGTGTTTCATCAATTTAAACCATTCATTGCGTATTTTGCAAGCCAAGGAATGTGGACATCGTTGAAATCACCATACTGGAAACCTATCAGGACAAGTAACAAGGTCTCCAATTAGTTAACGAATTTTACTTTATATAGACAGTAACTCTTCGTTTTAAGACTAATATCAATATTATCCAATCCATCAACCACAATAATAAGGTTTCTACAACCCGATAGGAATAACAGAATTTAATTATTTAAAAATAATATAAAACTTAAGCTTCTTATCGCAACTTGCAAAAAGTATTTACATTTACATATTTGCTCTCGATATGCATGCTAGTACCATTATTCAGACAGGAGAACGCACTTGCTCAGTCACAAAATAATAGGGGAAACGTTTGGCGAAAATATGCAATTTTTCATAGAATCCAATATTTTCTTGTAATCGAGATGTTATCTGTCAGCAAGGCATTGGCTACAATTAAGCACAAAAATATACATTAGACGGTTGTACAAGTATTCAACGGGGATTTAATCAAAGGAGGAAATGCATTAAAGCAAAACGTGAGCTAATAAATATGCAATAGACGGTTTTTAAATATATTACATTTTAATAGCTTTTACAATTTGAGTTTTCATCTTTATTTATATAAAACATGTTAGAGTCATAGTTTGTCGCCCTCCCTCCCTCCCTCTCTCTCTCTCTCTCTCTCTCTCTCTCTCTCTCTCAATGTGTGAAAATTCATGATCAAACAGGTTGACACCGCAGATTTGGCAATAAATCCTTTATTAAGTCCTCATTTATAATGATGAAAGAAAATCCGCATTTAGATAAAATCCGGGACCGTTTATAACACATATATGCTAAACTCGGATGCAATTAATAAATGACTGGTAGAAAGAAAGAAAAAAACATTAATCGTTAAGCTTACATTATTTTCAGTAGTAAGAGAAATGCTGAAAGAAGAATGGGCATTCAACACAGAACCTATACTTCTGTAGTATCCTTCCTTGTATCAGTTATTATGACCTAAGATCCAAATGACTCAGAACAGGTAATAAATGTACAGACTGCACAATTCACGACCACGTTAACAGCAACATATGTTTCGCCATCAGACGTGTGAATTTTGATTGAAGAGTGGGGCGAAAGGTTTAGTCACACGGTATCCTAGAGCGAAGAGTCGAAAAGTATATTGGACATAAATAGAGGATTTTTCTCGAGTTTTCATTGCCAGTATAGTTTTGATTCCACCACCATGTAATATCAAACGTATTACACTAGAGAGTATTGTCGATATGGTTTATTGTATGACCGAGATTTTATGATTTGCAAAACTCTCTTTCTCACCCTATTATTTATATTACTCCGTCTCATTTTTTTTATTTCTGCATCACTCTGTTTTCAAACATACACAAGCACATACATTTGAAACCACAAAGAGATTAACTATCGAAACATTTGGGTCCAGGAACGACAATTCCCTGGGCTTAAACGAAATATACAACTATTTAATATTAATGAATTTTGATCATATGGGCAAAGATTGAAAATGCAACATTTTTGAAAAATAGTTTTTTTCTTAAAATAAGGGATGACTGTATCTGCTATTTGAGAATTTAGATTGATCATATGGTAATTTGTAGTTGTTGTTGTTGTAAAGTTTAACGCCATTTTTCAGCACAAGATAGGCTATACATGGCGGCCAGTATTAATGGTGGAGGAAGAACCCGGAAAAACCCCGGAAAGAACCACCGACCCACGAGAAGCTACTGGCAAGCTTTCTCACCTACCCACACTGGCTGAATCCGAGACTCGAACCTGGTAATTTGTAGTCGTTTTCTATTGTCTTCAATGACTTAAATAAGCACGAACAAATATTTATTCATAATTTCAAACGTTTGAAGGGGCACATCGTGACCAACGAAATAATGATTGGTTAGAGTGATTTTGTAACCTAGAAGAAATTAAACAAACCCCTCCCATTTATGCATTATAAAATATATGAACCTTCTAATAAAGGAAGGAGAAAGAATGAGAGCACTGGATTGCTCTAATATTTGGATCACAGGGTGGATAAAAGTTTTTAAAAAATTAAATTCTTCAATTTAGATATTGTCCACGTATCAGTTATTTCCACTGATCAAACTGAAGATAAGTCTGACCAAAGACAGTAACAATATTTCAGTTACTTTTGGACCTGGTGTGTATCATCCAGTGAAGTCTGATCTCTATATCTAATAACATTCCCGCGTGCAGACTGTTTCCGAGAGAGGATGTATTCTCTCTAGGCCTAATACATACTCCTTTAGGCAAAGCAGTTGTTTTCGGAGTTTCAGAGTAGTTGATAGATAAACAAGAAATTTCTTGTGTAATGGGAAAGTTTATATCAGATATCTCTTTTAAAATAGTAAAAGATGGAACCGTCTATCTTTTAATCGATACAGTAAACACATACTAATCCCATTTTCACCTGGAGTGTAAGTTTAATGTTATTAATTGAAGCAGTATCGAAGTTTCAGCATGGACTTGAAAGGCAGATGGATCCACACACATAGATGGACAAAATAAATTAAATAGACCGTCAGTTTATTGACATGAAAGTAGAAAAAGGAGATAATGAACAGGTTGCAACTCTTGACTACTGTTAAAGAAATGATGTTAATTATATTGCCGTTAATGAAACATACACTGAATGAACCATGTATAGCTTACTGGGCTAACATTGAGAAATAAAAGTAAACACGAAAGCGATTCGCCCACTGATTTGTGGACCAAAAACGTGTTATATTATTATAAAAAGAATGAATTATCTGGAGGCAAAAGAACAAAACATTCTGGTTTAAAAGAAAGGCCAAGTTGTATCAATCCCCCTCTGTCAAAATAAGTGGTTGGACTCTTTTGTCTCTTGGCACTTTCCAGTTCTCCATAGTTACAGCTATTGCGGAAAATGTAAAACCATTCTAAAGTTTCCCCCACTTCATAAGTTCAAGTTGGACAGATGGTAAGTGAATAATGTATCATAATGTACACGACATGCCTCACATTCCATGAAGCTCCTAGCAGTTAAAACACTCCTCAAATTCATAGCTTAATTCACATAATATGTCCTTGTGAAGCGTTCTATGGAAGTAAACTTTGTGTCATGTTGAACTTATTGACACTTATTTTCAACAAGCAGCAGGTCTGCATACTCTTACCTTTCATGTATTATTGGCTCCATACTGCTTTAGTTTCACGAACGGAAAATTATTGAAAGGTCCATTACAAGGTGGCTAAGATGCACATACTAAAAGTATATTCAATTACATATCAAGGTCACATTTGTTGATGGTGAAAGCATGTAAAGAAACCATCTCAGAGTCTATATTTTAATTTTGAAGATGGCATCAAAACAGTGACTTGACACGCAACCTCCATGCTTGAAGTAACAAGTGTACCATAAATCCCATATTGTACCCTTTCGGTTACAATGTGACAGCCTGGATCAGAAAACAGGCCAGTAACCTCCACTGGTTTGACCTTAACCTTGGTGACAGAAGGTATGACCATGAGACACATCCAAGTCTAGATATATAACAGGTTCACGTAGCATGAAAATACCTTCATTAGCTCAAATGCACTTGGACAGAGGTCTCTGAAGTCTTGGCTAATGGTATATCTGAACATGATGACCAGTATCCAAAACTTACATTTTCCTTGATGTAAACTTAACCTAGTGTATATGGCATGCGATACTGTCTAGTCACGATATATACATGAGCAGAATTTCATGAAATCTCCCCAGCTGTCACAAAGTTATGAGCTGGACAAGCAAATTTTACTAGAATGATAGATGAATATAATATTAACAAATTATTTCACAATTAAAGAGCGGTGTAAAACTTCATCGTTACATTTTAATTTAAGTTGACACCATAAAGGGTTTTTACTTGACCTAAATTACTGAATCTTCATTACTTAAGCAGCTTCTGAACTACAGTCCAACCATGAAAAATGACACTGACCTTTAAAATTGGAAGACAAAAAAGAAGTTATGTGACATGACCTTAGGTCATTATGCATGAATAAGTACAGTTTTATCTCACTATCCTTGAGAATTTGGAACTAGAGCCTTGACACAAAAATAGATCATACTGATGTATGATGAAAATACTAAGAAAAATAACTCAGAAGCTATGAGTTAAACATAAGTTTAATTAAACTGCCTTCAATTAAAGGCCTAGATACAAAATTAATAAACTTTATATGTTAGTTTGCCCTTGCTGATAAGACCAAACTTTTGCTACACATGATAGGTATAACTGATACAAGCTGAAGCTATGATATTACAGGTGGAAACATTTCATTCCATGATCTTTAACAACAGCGTCTATGTGACAGTTTCGATAAGCAAAAAGTTGTATCGATATGAGACCCGAGACCTGAAATTACAGCTCCCTGAGAGCTACAAGTGACAACATCGAGTCATCATTTGCTACTGTAATACGTTTTACTTCTATTACTGCATTCAAACGTTTGCAAGTTACAGTTCCAAGCAAATATAGCAATACCCACCTTTAATCTGAAAATGAGAACCAAGAAAGTGGCAAGTTACCAGTGTTCATAACCCTTCTTCCATTAGATTCAGAATTACATACAGCACAATTAAAAATTAAATTGTACCTTTAATATGTAAAGATGACCTTAAAGAAAGAACAACACACGCTTTGGCTCTGATAGATGTACACAGCATCATTAAGCCAATGGGTTAATGTCAGTAAACTTTCAAAGCAGAATAGTGCTGGAAGATGTTGTAAACAATTAGATAAGTATCCGTTCAAACCGTTTCCACAGTTTCTTCAAGAAGTATGTAGGCAGTGTCACTTGTACTGTTTTCGCCTGCATGACTGCTTTGGTACCCATCAATTTCTATGTAATCAAAAGTGAGATACAGGAGTGTGCCCATTAAGTGCATATATAGTTATAGGATGAGTATCTTAACAGTTTCCAAATAGTGAACCATAGCATTGTTCAAGTCCCCAATGAGTTTCCAAGTTATGAGCCATGATCAATTTTCAACTTTTGATGGACAACCCAGGGCCTGTACTGGATATTTGTCTGAGTTTGTCATTTCATGTCCTTTAAACCTATATTTAGTTATAGGCTGGACATCTCCACAGTTTCCAAGTGATGACCCAAGAGCAAATCTCCTTCTCCGGGGTCTGTAATGGAAATTTGTGCAATTTCTTCTCATGTCCTGTCAACATTTTATTGTTAAAAGGCAGGGACCTCAATTGCTTTCAAGTTATGATCAGGGACAAGTTCATAACCGATGCTGCATGACCCATGGTCTATATTGGATATACCAGTGTATATCATTCTGTCTCATGTCCTTCAAACCAATACATGGTTATTGGGGGGGGGGGTCAAAACAGTTTCCAAGTTGTGACTCAGGTGAAACTTATACACAGGAACCAGAACTGGGCAAGAACAGATCTCTTCCTACAAGCCCTCAAATCTTTAGATCTGTTTTAAAACAATATAACTATCTCCAGAAACGAGCTCCATCCCATGGATGATAATTACAATTTTAAGACAACTATCTGTCTACCTCCAATCATATCTCAAAGATTCAAGTCTGTGTTTTGATGGTGGAGATAAATTCCATTATAAATGGAGGGACTGACTGACTGACAGAATGGTAGACACAACCATGGTATGGAGATAAAATTCATGTTAGTATTTTTCTTATTTAAACATTATGATTTTCACTGATAATTATGCTATATACGAAAATGCTACCACTATTTATATAAAAATCTTTGGTTGGCAAATTACACACTCAGTGAGTTTTTCATAAGATGAGAAACACAAAACAAAATAACATATTTCTAAAATAATGGTAAAAATACTAGCTACGCACATAAACAATACTGACAAGACTGCTATTATAAGTTTTATATTACTAATTATACTTTGATTGCAACTATAAACAACAGAAACTCGTTCCATATACCCTGTTAATGTGGTATTCCAACTGTCTTCCAATTTTCCATATACCCTGTTAATGTGGTATTCCAACTGTCTTCCAATTTTCCATATACCCTGTAAATATGGTATTCCAACTGTCTTCCAATTTTCCATATACCCTGTTAATGTGGTATTCCAACTGTCTTCCAATTTTCCATATACCCTGTTAATGTGGTATTCCAACTGTCTTCCAATTTTCCATAAAATACACATTTTCCATTCAGTTGTGATGACTGCAGAAGAGATTAAAGTGAAGTGCACTCAGATAATGAACTGAAAAGGAAAACTGCAAATAATAAGATATGCACATTGCAGTTAAACATTATTATAATATTATTATTATTATTATTATCTCAAGTTTCATAATTATCGAACCAATGTCGCTAGAGTTTTTGTTTTTGTACGAAGCATTCTGTAGGTGATTTCATTGCATTAACAGGCATCAAAAGTATACTAAGTTGGCAACAACAAAATTTTATTTCTTCCCTTCAAATGATAATTTAAAAATATATTGTTATTATTTTCTCTATATTATGAAAGTGCTCAGCAACAGCGTTTTACATGCAAAGGTTCATCCAAACTTCATTTTCTTCTTTCCAAGGACACATATGTAAGTGTATTTTGTAAACTGAAACTAAACCTATTCATTGTACGGTAGGTAAAGTATAGATCTGATCAAGGTTCAGGTAATATATATATATATATATATATATATATATATATATATATATATATATATATATATATATATATATATATATATATATATATATATATAGATAGATAGATAGATAGATAGATAGATAGACACAAATGGAATGAATCATTAACACAAACTAAGGACTAACATAACTTTTGACACAATACGGAAACTATATCATTACAGTTATTATACTTCATACAATTTCTTCGTCTATACTTATTGTTCATTTGCAACTGCACAAGTCACAATATCAATATCAATTTTGCTTTCTGCACCATGTGTTGTAAAGAATAATTACAATAGCGTCGACATCGCCAGCACGTAAATTTCTAAACTAATCGAAGCACTCCGATCCAGTAATATTAGCAGTATTTATCGATACTTTATTATATGTTTAACATGTTTCCGAAACATAGATTTATTTCATGACACTACAAGGCTTTTTCCGTTGCATTTGAAAACAAATATCTTTCTTCTGCCAAGCCATAGTTTTAAATGTTCAAATTGATGGTATCTGCAATTATGTGAAACGAAAAACGCACATAATAATTTACCAAAACAAGGAGACTGTTACATAAGGTCATATTTACACAAGCAGTCTCAACGATCAATTAAAACTGGGGATGCACCATTGGTCGAAAACATGGAGACTGGAGACAATAGTACAAGAAGGACAATCAAGAAATATTTACACAATTAGTCTGAAAGGTCAGTAAAAGTTAAGGATGAACATATTTATTGACGCAATACACGGAGACGGAAGAAAATGGGACATCAAGGACAATGACGGCATATTTACATAATCAAAACTAAACTTACCAAAAGACTGACATCATTGTTGTAGAAACAAAAACGACATTGACACTATAGACAATGTGACATACAGACAAGGATGATTCTCTTAAGCCTGCAAAACGTAAATGAAGATAAACATTGTAACGTCTGCCATTAACGGTTCAGATTCTTTGAGTTAGTGCTCTCAGCTTTTTTTGAGGTTATATATCAAATAGATTATAAACCCTTCAGAGAATCTAAAGAAAACCGCATTATGATTATCGCTTGACTAGGTAATACTATTATTTTGTGTACTGTTTTAATGAGACTTCATTCACAACAGAACTTTAGATACACGCATAATCAATTATGTGTAAATCAAAGTTCTTATTGTTATTGTGGGCTTTAACGTCATTTTTCAGCATATTATGGGCTACATATGATGGCCAGTATATATGGTGAAAGATGCACAAGGGAAGAATCATAGACACACCGGAAACTACTGGCAAACTTTCTCAAATGCCCACGTTGGTCGAGCTGACTTGAAATCACGCGGTCAGAAGTGATGTGTGTGTGTGTGTGTGTGTGTGTGTGTGTGTGTGTGTGTGTGATCTGTGATGGTGAGAGCCTTAGACCACAAAGCCTGATACGGTCCGAAATTAATTAAAGCAAATATCAGTTTATAATTTGCTTGTACATATTGTTGCAGGTCTTAAGAGCGCGATAATGAAAGAAGCATATATCCATAATGAAACATTTTCTTTTGGAACTGATGATCTTGATTGTACATGTTCTGCTTCTATCCATGTGTGGCTGATGCGACGTTGATGTTGAAAAAAATGATTAGACTTAAGGAAAATTATCCTACATGTTCCTGCCTATGATACTATATATGAGAAAAGGTAAGTAACTTCTTACTTTTTACACCTGATGGTTCTCATCCATAATAATATTGCCTGCAAGGACAAAATCACCTACAATTTTCTGTACATTCAGCGATGTACAGTGTGTGCAGCTCTATGACCACAAAAGTGAGGTAAACTCACTAACTGAAACTTTCAAAGTTTATTAAAGTTTTCCATACTGATATAAATAATGTATAACTCGATATCAGTAGTAACTAGTCATCAAAATTAACCACTCACCACTTTACTGCAACCTTTATGTTCGAAAAGACTTTCCCTGTAAAGCTGAACAAGTATGAAAAACAAAACAAAACTACCATTCAACACCAGTCTATAAAGGTTCTCTCTCTCTCTCTCTCTCTCTCTCTCTCTCTCTCTCTCTCAAAAATCAAGTTGACCAGCTCTACTGATGCGTAATTAAAAAATATGTATGCATATAATTGGTTCAAAGGCATATTATGCCAATTTTGGTAATGTATCATGCATCCAAATTTTCTAATAATCATGTAATAGCATTGTTCAGAAAATATCTCCGATATGGCAATATAAAATGTATCCCATTTGTATAATAATCATGTACTAATATGGTTCAGACAAATTTAAGACAAGACAATTGTAATACATATAGAATAGATTATTTTTACCTGCGCAATCTGAGTCAGGACATTTGAGGCTCTAAGATCAAGACAGATTCGCTCATTTTATTTGATGTACTGTTGAAACGCCAGAATATGTTCCAGTTCTTGATAGCATCGAGTTTTTCGAGTTTTTACTAATACATTTGTATGCAAAAGTAATATCAGCCAAATACAAACATAAGCTCATATATATATATATATATATATATATATATATATATATATATATATATATATATATATATATATATATATATATATATATATATAATGAAAAATGGTTCACTTATTATATAACATAGGTGCATAAGTGCAACATGGAAGATTGCAGTTAGTTTAGATCTTCCAATAGATCCCAGCTCCTGGTATAAATTTACCTCCGATTGGTTCCAGACATTCTCGTCAATCAGAATCAGTAGCACGTTGTTTAGATCATCGACACAAGGGGAGTCTTCCTTTGCATAGCATTCTTCGCCGCTTATTGCTTGGGACCCCTGCTCACCTTTACACATCATTCACATCTCACCTCTGTCTCGAGTATCAGCTCGCTCAGTGTAGCTATATGTAAGTCAGTAGAGCAGTCGATACAAGAATAAAATCGATGCGAGTGTAATGTTGTGTGATGTCTTTTGGTCCTAAATACAAATGGTGCTAAGCTCTACAGGTGTGTCTTCAACGGACCCCTCCTCGCACCCCAAGAAACTATAAAATGTTATATGTATCTGCGCTGCGACTATAAAATATGTGTCTGAATTAAGCAAGATATCCAATTAGCTGAAACGATCAATTTTATAAGCATATAATTGACATTGTTTGTGATCTTCGATTTTGTTTACAAGTTTTGCTGTGCACGATTCCACCAGTTTCCGGCCCGCATCCCGCGTCACCCCCACTAATACACATGAGACAAAACAGATGTGATGCGATCGATAAAAATACAGTCTTGTGGTGTACACCGTTTTGTTTGCTTCGTAGGTATTCTGTACACCATAGTTTTAGTAAAGCCAAACGTTTCCTTGTTTCATCGTCATCATCATCAATCCCTTAACCCAAGAGGTCGTTGGGGCACCACAGTTGACTTTGCAGCCAATTCTCTCCAACTTTCCCTGTTCTCTACTGCCCTTTGAGAATCTCCAAATCCCATGCCTGTCCACTCCTTAATGTTGTCTTCCCACCTCTTTTTCTGTCTTCCTCTTCTTCTGCATCCTCGCACTGTGCCTTGCAAGATCGATTTTGCCAGTCCAGATGATCTTGAGACATGACTGTACCACTTCAGTTTGCGATTTTTTACAGTGGTCAAGAGGTCCTCATAGGATCCGATGGCTCGTTGGATCCTGTTGTGGACTTCTTCATTGGTTACATGGTCAATGTATGAGATGCCCAACACATTTCGAAGGTTTGAATCCTTCCTTGTAGATCTGATGTGAGCGTCCATGTTTCACAAGCATACAGAAAGATAAATATGACAATCGAGCGCATCAGCAAAAGCAATGTTGGTATCTTTCCATATTGGTCTCACCCCTGTTATTGCTGCTATTGTCTGGGCAATCCTGCAAAGTAGTTCTGGTTTGGAGCCCTCATCTGTGATAATTGATCCCAAGAACTTAAAGCTTGTTACTCTTTCTGCCTTCTGTCCACAGACCTTTATTTCTGCACTGATGCCATTGGTATTGTTTGTCTTCAGTTTGGGTTTTTCGGCGCTAATCTCCATACCGTATGCTGTGGAGGTTGTGTCGAGGCGCTCAACCAAGTCAGCTAGTTCTTTTTCATCTCCTGCTAAACCATCAATATCATTTGCGAAGCGAAGGTTGGTGATTGTTCTTCCTCCGATGCTGACAGTGCCCTTGTGGTCATGCAAGGCACCCTCCATGATCCTTTCCAGGAAAATGTTGTAGAATGTAGGTGACAGTATGCATCCCTGTCTGACTCCAACTGTTGTTCGAAACCAATCTCCTCTGCTGCCATTGATGAGGACAGTACTGGTGGCTTTGCCATGGAGGTGCTCAACAACCTGCACCAGGTTTGAGCTGATGTTGTACATCCTCATAGTTGCCCATAAGCTGCATGCCACACCCTATCAAAGGCTTTTTGACATCTATAAAGATGTGGTATAGATTCTGCTGATGCTGAAGGTATTTCTCGCAAAAGAGTCTGAGATTGAAGATTTGTTCTGTGATGCTCCTTCCTGTTCGGAAGCCTGCCTGCTCTTCAGCAATAATTTTCTTTGCTTGAGGCTTTAGTCTGTTCAGAATTATTTTCAGCATGACTTTGCTCGGGTGACTGATCAAACTGATGGTTCTGTAGTTTTGGCATAGC
>JAECUM010033605.1:0-2500 GCA_016617855.1 Megalonaias nervosa
TGCGCTTTTGCAGAATATCCATGTCGTGCCGTAAGTCAGACTCTATCTTCCCACGTAGTGGTCTGTTTTCACTCAAAGCCAGTCTGCAGTTATGCAGCCAATTCACTCGATTGTCATTAATTAGATTTCATAGATCAACATTACCCGACTCAGTTGTTTTTTCTCACTTAACCGTCAGGACGCACCGACTTACCTGTATGTTGGTATGTGTACTCGATCAAGTTATGGACAGCCAAACACACCACTGTTTGCAAAGAAATGCGTGAACCTTGTCATCCATAAGTCACAATTAGCTGACGTTATAAAAAAAAAAAAATTCACGCAACTGTTATTGCAATTATTAAAATTATATAAGCGTTTATCTTTTGAATATTTAATAAGATACCGAAGTCGCCATTTTACGCTCATTATCCCATATATTTCAAAGTGCTACAATACTATAAACCTTATAATGGGGTATTTCATTTTGATTGGATAATATCACAGCTACATTTCGTGGCAAAATGACGCTTAGAAAATAACTTTACAGCACTTAAGCATTCACTTATAGCTATGTTTGTTCTTATCAGTGACAGTTATGGACAAAATGAGAGCATCTTATTTTTACAAGCTATTTTGATGTACGAATCGAAACCAAGATTTGAATAGCACGTTTCTATTATATTTCAACAGGTAAATACTTCTGTCTGCACGTCACAACATTTTACAATTACCACATGAAAAAAGAGTGTTTACCTATCGAAATAGATGCATATTATCACGCTAATGTTTCTATATGAAAAACTAAAGCAATAGATCAGTGTTTTATCTTACAGAACCAACATTTGAAAAGTGAAGCCATTAGGATGGCTATCTGCTTGAGAGAGCGCCTTCTTGTGGCAGCTTTGGGACGACGTACTCCGGTTATACTTTCTCCTTCCGCGATGATTACAGAAAGGATCGATGCAAAGTTATTACCAACACGTGGAAAGCTGGTTCCCGTGGATTATTGTCTGTCAAGTCCCCAACATGTGCCCTTTTCAAACCGAATGCCAGGTTCCGTTCATTTGGCTATGAGGGAGAGGATAGATATGCAGAATTTGCTGCAAATGGCGAAGCAAATGACTGATATTTATTCCGCAGATTCAGGATGGAACTTTATAATAAAATGGTATGTTTCAATTGCTAATAGCCGGGTAATTTAATACTAGTAATTTATTTCCTGCAAGGAACTAATGGTTTATTAAATTAATCGACATAGTCATTGCTATAAGGGATGAAAGACATACGAAATCAAACTATCACAAGGTTGCCATCTGAAATATAGCTAATTTTGAACCTAAAGTCTGTTGGAAACCCAACCAGTACAAGCATTTTAAAGTAAGGGTTCCCTGGAATGCGGTGTCGCGTCTTTACGGAGTAATTGGCGACAATGAACAGCTTCATGCTCGTTATCACTTTGGCAAATTTTCTCTGACAAAGGTAAGTGTAAAAGTCGCGAAACGAATTTGTAAAATTCTCAACAAATAGAAAGCAGACAGAGATGTACAAACACAAGAGGAAAAGATAGCATATCACCTTTCAAAGCTGCAAAACAGAAACAAAATAACCCAATTCAAACATCGAAGAAGCAAAGATTGTTGTAGTTAGGATCCATCGGGGAAGTCAGACAGATTATAAAAATCTAATGTTGCTAGTAACTTATATATTAATACGTTTCTAATGGTCCTTACTTGATTTGACCTGGTCAACTGACAATAATTAGCAACTTATTCACTCGACTACTGGACCATACTGTCAAGACATTGCTTGCCGCAAATGACAAGTTGCATCTTGTCATATCACCTCATAAATTACCTATTACATGAACAAGTTGCAATATCGTGTGCCAAACATGACATTATATATATATATATATATATACCCATATATATACCTGTACTATATATATATATATATATATATATATATATATATATATATATATATATATATACTCCATCAGTCAGTCTACCTGCTTCTCTGCCTTTCAGACCCTAAAGAGAGATTTTGAATTGGAATCTTGCAATGGAAATAATCTGCCTGTCATGACGGTGTTTTTCTTCGTGCATCAAGTACGTTGTCGACCATTTTGTTCAAGACCTGCCAGAATCGGATCGTGGGAAGCGAGCGGACAGATATACGATGGGTTTTGACAGTTCCTGCCATCTGGTATGAACCTGCAAAGCAGTTCATGAGGGAAGCGGCCGAAAAGGTTTAAGCAATTAGGTTTCTTTAATTTACGAATAATGCAGCATAACGTAACCGTCCCACGTTTATCAAGTTTTATTTTTAAATTGTATTGACACTTAGAGGTATGGTGCTTAACAGTATATGGTATAATGTAGCATAATTAAGAACTTACAATAAGATCTGTTAATAATGAGTACAGAGTGACTTTAAGTTGGCTTTGCGTAGCTCGTACTTTCTATTAAGTATAAAAGTGAGTGCGTATGTATTTTGTTCTTACTTCAGCCCTTTG
>JAECUM010033605.1:7500-26142 GCA_016617855.1 Megalonaias nervosa
AAAGTTTGGACAATTTAAAATTTACGGAGTAATTTTGGTCACCAATTTGAAATTTCCCTACCTTGTTTTGAAACATTATGCTTATACAGACATCAACACGTTTAATTTTACCACTATAATGAATGCTGATGGCTCCACATAATTTTGTTTCCAGCCAATTTCATTCAGTTAATGTTTCGTAACTGCAAAAGTTGTGTTTTAATTGGCTTATGCCTACCTTACTTTAGTTTTAAATTATTTTTATTCTGGAGGAAGTTCAAGCACATTTTCTGAAGCAATTCAATCAAATATTGATGGTCACATTACCTTTCACTCATTGATTGCATATTATGACTAGAGTGATACTATATGCAATCTTAAATTGAAGAGAGATAAATGGTGATAGCAAGCAAAGTAACTCTTGAATGCATTTATTTTATTTTTTCTGATTTTCTGAAATGAAGCCTAAATGCTTTAAGTTCGCCTGAACTGCATCATTGCTATGGTTGACAGCCATGCACTTGCAATATAATTTAGTATTAATTATTGTAATCTTGACAAGCAACACTACGCACACTTTTAATTATGCATTCTACTACTAACTACAAGTTCTGTCAACTAAATCAAGGTTGGATATAGGACTAATGATACGGAAGACTAGAAATAAGCGAACACAAGATAGGGTATATTTGACTTAAACTGGCCTAGATTGCTTGATAATGAAAGCAAAGCTTTAGTGAAAAGCATCTTCTGAAAGTATAGCATAGTTTTAACTGAAATTAGAGACAGTGTTCTATTGGTGGAATTTCAGTCCTTTTTAGAGACCAACATTTGTAAAACTCGTTACTGAAATTTGCAATTGACTCTTTAGTAATTGAAAGCATATGTCAAATACATTTAAGTCTAGCAAATGCCGCGGCTCATGTGCGTTTCTCTAGCGTGGATCTTGCACAAAGGATAAATCTATTCTGATAAAAAAGGTTTCATCATGTGGAATTTGAAATTGAAAGTTATTGAATTTTTTTATAACATGGCGTTTGCAGAGGTTTACTGTGGAAGTTGAATAAGTACCGTGAGCCTTTATAAGATCAATATAATCTGCGAACGCTGTGAATAGTGTGTGATGCTTCGTGAGGGACAAGTGGAGTTCTATGTTATAAAGAGTCTTTGGATTCTATGGAGACTATGGGAAATCCGATATTAAAAAGTTATGTAGGATTACCATTATGGGTTTTTTGACGGACAATTTAACATTGCAACATGGACCTAGTTGGCTGGAATTTTAACGTTGTAAAAATGTGCATTAGATGTATATGGGAATTGAACATTGTGGTAATATACTTTTCTAATATTATGTTGCCACAAATAATCTGACAGTTACAGTTCGCATAACGTCAGCAAAAAGCATCATAGTTATTTGTAACCCTATATGTCTTTGAAAACATTAGAGTGAGAAACTAGTTCTGCGTGTGTTTTCTGTTTTAGTCAGTCGTAGTACACCCAGTAGCCAGTAAAGTTATGACAGCCTTTTGTGTTGTGCTTTTCCGCAAATACATTACAAGGTATCAGAAGTTAAAATTCTGAAATTACTTACAGTTGAAATTTTAAGAAGTATATCTCCATTAAAATACTGAAATGTTGATGCATAAATTTAATTTTTAATTGTGAAAGCTTGGAAAACTTTAATCAGCCACCGGTAAAGGGGCTTGTGATCACTAAAAAAAATAACCGGAGAACAAGCAGAATTATTATACACTTCGAAGTGACGTAAAACGAAAATTAAAGCCAAATACTCCTTCTCGATAGTGAAATAATTTCTCTGGGGCTTATTTGGTTTTAGAGAAATATCACACTGGGTGATCCAAGTCATTTATCTTCCTGAATTTATACGCTACCAACTCCTACATCACTTGCATCAACACATATCTTAAATGACTGATTGAAATATGGAGCTGTAAGAACTGGAACGCCATTAAGTATGGAGTTTAATTTATTGACGCTCCTGATATATGTCAGACCAATAAAACTTGGTCTTCTTATTAAATAAATTGGTCAGTGGCTCAACAGTTATTGAAACATTTGAACGAATTTCCCATACTATCCATGCATAACCATAAAAAAAGCATCAGTTGCTTTTTGCCGATAAGAAATCGGAGATAGTTTTAACCTTAGCTTCTACAGGTTTGAATTGACCATGTTCCACAATATGTCCTAAAATGTGACACAAGTTGGGCAAAACAAAATTTTACTTAAATTAATTGTCAAATTTGCCTCGCTCAGTCGAACGAAGAATTTCTAGCTTCCAGGTGATAAACGCATCTAAGCAACATAGTATCATGTTCATTAAGCGATGGAAGAAGATGGAGAATTTTCATACAAAATGGCATCAATTTGTATTGGTAGGGTTCATCTGGAGTTGCAAAGGTCGAAATTTATTTTGCTCTATCGAACATGGAATCTGCCAAAATAATTGTAAAAGTCAAACTGGAGGACATATTTTGAATGTCCAATTCTGTCAATACAGTCATAAATTCTTGGTACTGGACCCGAGCTACTTTCGTTGGCATTGTTCACTTTTCTATAGTCAGTGCATATACGGAAATAATTATGTAGTTTCTGGGTCATGTTTTACGAGCGTGGAATCTACTATTTCATCATCATGGTAGATTTAGATTTTGTTTATTCGAGATGGAACATATGGGAACAAGGTCTCATATTCACATATTAGCTGCTTTAACTCATTCTTTTCCCGTGGCTGTAGATGTGAAAGTTTATTATAGAGATTCTTGAATATTTCAGACTATTGAATGCTGGTTGAGTCAAAGTCGCTACAATGCGGTTGTTCGTCATCATTTAACTAGCCGCTATGTGGGACTGGAACAACTAAATGTATTGAATGATTTACAGAGAGATCATTATACACCTTCTACATACTGATATGGCAGAATTGTTTCCGTTTCCGTCTCTCAGGAGTGTTGATGATATAATTTAAGCCACTTACTTTCTTTTCACCTGTTTATGGATCACAATACCTAGCCTAAAGAGGCCTTTGAGGTATGTACAAGATGACCAGAACTTTATCTCCAGGTTCAAGAATTATTTTCTTTGTAGTTTTGTCATACCTTAATTATATTTGTGATTGGGTAAACTGAATATTATTTCTTACCGTTTGACAAGCTTTGCTAGTTTGTATTTAAAATCAGAGACAAACAAATTAGAATCTTATTCTTCTATTACAAGAATGTTTGCCTTCAACAACTTCAATGATCCAGGTACCGTGTGTCCAAAAAAACAAACACCAAGTTCAAAACGAATGAATCCAAGGGACCCTTTAACTGACCCCCTAACAGCTAACAAAACAGTATACAACTTCGTCCCAATGTTTTCTGTTATCTAAGGAATATGACCTTATATTTTCTAAAGTCAGGTGAATTCTTTCCAACGCCCCCTCGCTTTCTGAATGATACGTACATGATTTAAATTGTTGAATAGCTTGTTGGAAGATCCCTGACATGAAATTAGAACCTTGATAAGATTGGACGGACTAAGGAAGGCCAAAAGTATAAAAAAAATCTTTATTAATGCTTAATATTCCGTAAAAGAATTGTATCTAGAAACCTAGTTGACGCACACATTATGGTCAATAAATATTGGTAGCTTGATTTGGTCTTAGATAAGGGACCTAAACAGTCCTATTATTCTACTAAATGGTTTGTCAGCTGTTGGAATGGGTTGTAAATGAGCATTATGAATGTTTTGGCTGGGCGTTCATTTCATTTGACAGGTGTAACAAAATCAACAGTATTTAAAACATCACTTACTTTTCGGTAAATACAAATGATGTAAGATCTTGTGATAGGTTTTATTAACTCCTAAATGACCAACCAAGGGGAGTTTCATGAAATTAACTAAGAATATCCCGTCTATATTACTTAGGTACTACCATATAATATCTCACTGGCCACTCGTTATCAGCGGGTACCACAGGTGGTCTCCTTTATTGTAAGGACACCGTTTTTGTTTTTTTTTTGTTTTTTACAGAAAATTGCAAATTGGTACCTCTGCAGAATCAGCTTCGCTAATAGCGCTATGAAACAAACTGGAGACCTCGGGATCTTTTAACCTGTTCGACGACAAGTGATTGTCGTTTATAACCTTAATTAGAAATAAGAGAATGAGTAGTTTAAAGAGGATCACAATGATAAATGCCTTTTGATTGATGAGTAGCAGGAGATAATGAGACCTTTTCAAAAGCCTGACCAATGCATATATCAGCCGAAGGAATAGTTTCCTCATCAACCTTCTTATGGGCTTTTTTTGCCATAGCTCTAGTAACTGCACAAGCAGTATATAAATCAGGCATTTCATTTTTAATAGTATCAGCTGTTTGATCCAAACAAGGCTTGTCAGTTACAAGTGGATTCACCACAACCTTATTTCCAGCTAAGCCATTGCCTAGCAATGAAAGAACACCCTCAATAGACAAAGAATACACAGCCCCGTCAGACAATGGTCCTAAAACAAAGTATGAAGAAGAATTTAAATAACACCGCACTCTACTCCATGAACAAGAACACTTCCAGCATAAAAGAGGCTTATAAGACAATAGCAAAGTGCCTGTAAATGAAAGACTCTTAGAAACTCATGCGTCCCGTAATATTTTAATATGGACAGGATTGGTTGAATTACCAATAAGTGGTATAGAACCTTTTGACATGAATGGATCATAACTCTCCATAATAAAATCAGACTTTGGTTTATTTGACCCAACATATGTCTTGTTTCCAATACATTACCATTCCCTTGAACTATGACAAACAAGAGCATTTGGAACTGCTCAGTCTTTATTCTGTTGCGTATTTTTTAAACGTAGAGCAATCAGAAATAACGTGTCCTATTTTCTTGCAATAAGCGCACGTAGGAAGAGATATAGATTTCTGACCAGTCTTATCAGGTGTTGGATTCTTATACGTTTTCAAGACTGAAATTTGTAAGTACTTGCTTGAGACTATTAGTTTCTTACTAACCATCTGCTGAAAGGAAAACGTATTGACAAATGAACATTTATGAGCCGAGGAATATTCGTCAGCTGTACGAGCAATGGTTTCTAAAGTATCTATCTTGTGTTCATTAAGGTAAATTATTGACTTCAATATAGACAGTTTTTGAACTCTTCGACTAATATGAGTTGCCCAAGTTTGTCATAATCTTTATTAATCTCTTTAGATGCACATCACATGTCAAATAGTTATTCTTTTTCCCTAGCAAAACCCCACATGGGTTTGGCTGTATTTTTGCAGTTTCGTAACCTCTGTCGTTTTGCCTTCCGTGGTGATATAAATGCATTCGCTGACAGTCTGTATTTAAAAAATGAACTATGTCTCAAACACTGTGAGTAAATGACTAAATCTGACACATTAACTTTTGTCTGTGTCATTGATTACTCTGAACATCTCTTTACATAAATGTACCCATCCGATCTTACAAAGTTGACATGATTAAAACCATGTATTATACTGCTATTTTTCAATTTATGTAATTTTTAAATATGATCGTCACTCTTAAGTAATAAGACTGTACAAATGATGTAAACCCAGCTACACTATTAATTTTGCTGTGTCTCTTGGGGTTTAAAACCTACTTATATGAATCAGAAAGATCATGATCCTCCTTGAATCAAGCTACAATTCTGACAGGGGGGAGAGAAGGTCTTCATTGCACATGAGGCAAGAGCGATGAGCCACACACCAGTTATAAATCTAGATTCCAGTCTATTGAGAACATTCAGTTTGAAAAACAATTGTGGTATTGTTTGTGTTTATTCCTCTGCTTGGCATTGAGTATTCTTCTGGTCCTTTTTCATATCTGGGTATATAAACGTTCATGATCCAACTCGACGACTTAGCCACAAAAACGATGTTTCTTTCTTTTCTACACAGACGCTAAGCTTTTCGTTGTTGGTAGAAATGTAACTATCATGGCGATGATATAAACTGTTGCTAAAAGAGTCTTGTAACAAAGCATAAAATAGGCCTTTATGTCTTCGGGCTGGTTCATTGTTGAGAGTTCTGATACGTCTCTTTCATAATTATTTTCAAGAGTAAGAAATTATACTTTTTATATATTTCACTTGAATCACTAAAAGTCTTGTGCCGTGGGATTCATCGCTGGAGGTGGATGCACTGAGAGTACTAGATTATATGGCAAATGTAAATACAGTACCATTATTATTTTTTTTTTCATGATCTTCGCCCGTGGGTAACTAAATAAATGCATTAAAAATGTCGAAAAGTTCAAATTGTAGACTTCTATAATATCAAGTTATCATGGAAATAGTTTGACAACTGTAGGACTTTGATTCTAACATGTGGATGGCTCATATAGAAACAGAAATTGACAGTCTATTTGGAAACTGGGTAAGACAGTAGACGATATGGATAAGTAACCTTAAAAGAGGATGCAATCATTGAAGACCGATAAGAAATTTGAGGAAGATCTAGGACAACATAAGGAAGACTTCAAAGAGAACGGAAAATCAGAAACAAAATGAAAGGCATTACTCGGTTAGTATACAATAATCATCATTTTACATTCATAAGTCTGGGCTAAATCATGTTCAGGTTAGAATCAAAGAGAACGTTTCAAATAAAACATGAAGGGATTGCAACGCAGAATCACGAGAATAGATCAACGGATGTAAAGAGTTTTTTTTTTCCTATATTCATGAAATGCTTAGACATGCTTAATTAAGCAAACAACAGTGTGTATCACATCTTTTTAGTGCCTTTTTATTTTTGTTCCTATTGCTTTGGGTCTGACGCCATTTCTCAGTGCAAGTTGGGTTATGCATGGCAGCCAGTATGACTGGTGGAGGAAAACCCTGGTATGAACTATCGACCCGCGGGAAGTTACTGGCAAGCTTTCCCACACACCCACTTTGACCAAGTCTGTGACGGAACCTACGCAGCCAAAGGTGAGATGGGCGTGGTTAGAAAAAGCGAAAGCTTTAGACCACTCTGCAGCCTCCATTTTTGTTGTTAACTCGGGTGAGACCCGGAGAAAGCAACTTGACCGTCCAATAGGTTTCTCGCTTGAGGCTGGACGACGGTTTCATGTGGTCTCTCATCCAACCTGTGGATTATTGGTTTTGTCCCTGCAGCTCTCGGAAGAATTTAGAATATGTTCTTCAGTAGCTAATTAAAGAAGAGTCTTTATTATACGTCATTCGTAAATCTTCAAGCATATTTAATGAATGTACAGAAAACCTGGCTTATTCTTGATTTGTTCATAATGCATGGTTGACGGTGTAATTAATGATGATGACATTTGAAACGATATCGGGCAGATTGTGGCTGGTACGTGAAAATCACTCCCACCTCTTCTATACCATGCAAATGCAGCTAAGTTGTTTCTCTGTCCAAGATATGACTGCTTTGTGTAAAAACGGATGCCACTGATATTTAAATTATATCCAAAGACCGATTTGATATTTTGCAACAGCTTTTTGGGTGACTTCACTCTAGATAGGTGAAGCAAATGATGCATCTGCCACAGGGCACATAAACTACTTCTCAACAGGTTGCTTTCTTCACAAACAAAATATTCAGTTCATGACACTTAAACAGAACCTATCCAGTGGTCCTTAAATCATATCCTAGTTTTGCAACAAATCATGTGTCTTTGATTGTCTGATCAAGTACCACACTAAGGTGTCAGGTGACAGTTTCGTAAATTATCTTTATGCTAACACAATTTTATGCTAATTGTATGCTTAGGTTCGATTGGTATATAATATCAGTCATATTACATGCAATAAAGAAAATATGTATATACCTATTGTTTTGTTTTGACTTTTGATTACCTTGGTTTGTTGATTTTATAAAATTAAATTTGAAATATTTGAATACTGCATCATGCCAAATTAGTGCTGGACCTCTCTGATGGCCTGATTGGTTAGAGCGCCCACCTCGGATGCGGGAGGTCGCGGGTTCGAACCCCGGCCACCGAAGACTTATAAAAAATGATACTAGCAGCTGCCTCGCTTGGCGCTCAGCATTAAGAGGTTAGTGTTAGGACTGCTCGACCTGGTGCCAAGATAATGTGACTGGGTGGGACATTATGCGACATATCTGCGTCATGATGCCCCAGTGCTAGATAGCACTATAAACTGCCACAATGCAGACATCGTAGCGATATGACTAAAGCTACGTTAACAGTTCAACACACTAATTAGTGCTTTTTTATTACAATTTTCAAAATTGAGCATTTACTTGCAACGTGTAAAATTTGCAAAACACCTGCCTATACGTTAAATTCTGGAATGGCCATAATCTTATTCATAACGATATTTGAAAAATCGGATTTCAACATAAATTATTTTAAAGTTTTAAGCTTAATAATTTTGAATAAAAATTGTTATGGGATTTTTTTCTTAAAAATATTTTATCTTTATAAAATGGTTAAATTATAATAAAATATTTTTGTCTTTATTAGGCTTGAGACTATAGAAAAGGTGTTAAGTCCTGCCATTTCTTTAAATGTTTGTCATGCTGACTTTAAACTGATTTCTTACAAATCACAAATTTTATAACAACTGCAAAATGTTATTACGTCAATGAAGTAAGATAAAAGGAGTTATATTTATTAGCAAACAAAGGTAAAAGCGGATGCAAACACATCCCTTGTCAACGTGTCATATAGCGGATTATTTCGATGTGCCTTTATTGCTTCCTTCTTTTCTAAGAGATTGTGATAAATGATAGTTTTACATGGATCTGATATAATTTAAATTTACTGGTTTATCAATGATACCCTTATAAAATGTTCAATCCGTCCAACTGATGATGCATGTTAATACACCCCCTTTAGTAGTCAATCAGGTAACATTGTATAAATTGTTTATTTATTTTTTATAACTTTAATATTTGTTTTCTTACATAATTAAATTATTAATTGAAGATATAAAAGTATTTGTTTTATTCTTATATGATAATTATACATGTACGATATAAATTTAAAGGTGGAAATATGCTGAAGCCATACAAGAAATTCTGATAATTAACTGATTAATAAGTATGCATAACTTTGCAAGAACAGAAAGATTTGTGTTGTTTTTGTTCCAACAAAATGTCTTCTTGAAGTTTTTCAGGATGTTAGTTTATATTCATAGATCGCTAGCAACGTGCTGCAACTTTGACCTGATTTTTCTTATATATTATCAAGCCTTTCTTTAACGCACTATCTCAAAGAATCTTGAAATCATGTAGGAAAGTTTCAGAAATACTGTCGAGAATATTTTTGAATGAATGTGTTGCTGAAGCTACTGAATCCGCCATTTTTTCACGACAGTTTGTGAGCCGGAGCAACCGTAACTAATTGGGCGGAGCTTATCGTTCAGTATCGGAACCATCCGTTAACTATCGGCGTAGCTTCACTGGTAACAACGAGGTAAGAGTGACATCTTGGTCGAGGTTTAACATACCATAGTACAGTTCTCAGAGAGAGAGAGAGAGAGAGAGAGAGAGAGAGAGAGAGAGAGAGAGAGAGAGAGATGCAGAGTTAGGAAAGAAAGCAACGATTTAAACCTGGTTATGCACTGTGTTCTTAAAATTACACATTACAAGTAGCGATTCGTTTAACACTTTTGACAAACAAAAGTTGTTAAACGTACCGGAGATAAATCCTATGGAATTAAAATTCCACCCTTAAGAATTCTTTGCTACGTAAACATCCTATATTTGGTCCATTTATTTTCCACGGACAAAGAGCCCAATTGTTCATTTGACGAGTATGATTTATGTCAACGTCCTCAGATTATATTTTTTGTGTTGCAATGTTCATAACCTGTGTCAAACTAGGAAATTTTTTAAATCAAGATCATTGCTGTAAAAACTCATATCGCTGAGGTCGAATACAGCAAATAAGCCTTATCGTCTGCCATACTGTAACACTCGTAAAGACAATTTAGGTAAATGTTGGAAAACAGTGATGTCGCACCTGGTTGACAGACAACCTTAGTAACATCCAATAAAAATAGGTTATTGTCTAAGTCAGTTATTTGCTAAGTTTGTTCTAAGAGAGACTTTAGCTGCTAAGCATGGACTCGTTCACTATCATTCTCACCTTCTTAACCACTGTAATTTCTCTATTATGAACTAGTATATATAGCGTGCCAAATAAACAGAACCTATCTAAACGCTGTTTCAGTGATCCGGCGACCAACCAAACAAATCAAATTCCATCGTGTAGATAATGCACACACGAAACAGCCATTTGTAGCATCTCACGAACAGGTATCACGGTACCAATTGTTGTTTCCATAGACATTAATGCTAAAGTTTGGTGAATTAAATACGCTTTCTATCAGCTTACTCGTCATATACTGTCATAGAATACGATGTTTTATCGTCAATTTGATACGGACAAAACCAGGTACTCCAATGCATTTAAGGGAGATAACTCTACTGGAACAAAACAGGATTAGAGTTACACAACAGATGTATTTTCGGTTATGCGTATCACATTTAAAAAAAAAATAAAGATAAACTACAAAATATGATCTAGATTTGAATTAACATAATCTCACACGTTACCAAGAGACTCAACTTATTTTTAAGCCTGACAAAATCTAATACTCTTACATAATGCACCGCAATCATCTAGTTTTTGTTGCTTATTACTGAATACAAAGCTCCCTATACAGTAAACTCCGCCATCTTGGGTCGTACAGTTGGTACAGTTATACAAACAGTATCAAGCCTGGAGTATGTACTGGAAGGTATGGTTCTTTATTTAACTTATATCCTAAATGTAGTGCTCATTTTTCATTTTTAATATGTGTGTATGTTTCATTTCTAATAACAGAATAATCTATCTTACGTATGAATATATACTTATTCCAACAAGTTTACTTTTGATCTCTCTTTAGAAGAAACTATTTTTCTTGAGATTTCGGCAAGGATTCTGAGGTCTGTAACGTTCGCTTCTGAGCTTTTGGTCTCTGCTTTGAAGGCAGGATATTGATAATGCACCGTTACACTGCATGCTAACATATATACATGAATGTATGCTACATACATACATACATACATACATACATACATACATACATACATACATACTGTAATGTTTGCTACCTGCATACATGCATATATAATACAATACCATATTGTTTAGTTTACACACTGACACAATCCCAAGTGGGACCTAGGGTAAGGGGTATGACAAAGAGTAATTGGATGGATTGTCGGTTCATTTTCTTGCTAAAAGCAGAAACAATATGCATACTTGAAATTTGTATACGACGAGTTAAACGCTATCGCCATTTAGATGATATATATTCATTCCATGCAAAAATGACGATCTTACAGAGACAATTGTCTAGCTAGATTTGACTGCGTGTGCAGAGTATGACGTCTTGTGCATTTACTCCGGGCTAGTCGTAAACAAACACGGTATGCTAACGAGGTAAATAAGGTTATACATTTCAATGCACAATGCAACTATAACAACTCAAAAGCAATTGTTTCAACGAACCGACAAATCCATTTTGGTCAAAATGCATTCCTTTGTTATACATAAACAAGGTGTAGGAAACGTTTACTTCAAAGTACCTGTGTTATTCTGTTTAATAAAAGTTGTTCGCTGACAGCTGTGTCAGACCTCCGTTGCAAGCGAGACCCCAGAGAATTAAGCATCCTCCATGTTAGTGTTTTTATTTTCTGGTATAACTGTTCCAATCCGCAAGCCCGTGAAGGAGCTGTCGAAGGTAAAGGTCGAGGAAATATTATATTTAGAAATGAGAAACAAAACCAGTTTGATGTGTGCATTTTGCATATTTTCGGTTGGGCTTAAAAAAACAAGAGTGGTGTGTCTTGGCAACATGTTAGTTCATATCTAGATCATGTTTTTCTACTTTAGGCTTTCTATATTATTGCGATAAACACGATAGGATTGATCTCTATGACCGTGTGTGTGTGTGTGTGTGTGTGTGTGTGTGTGTTTCAGCGCAACCGTCATTACGGCGACGTTTCATTGTCACTGGGTAGTCATAATGTTGACAGCAGCATTAGGGTTAAAACATTTGTGTCACCCTAATTTGCTATCATTGTGTACATTGCCTTGCTGACTGAGAAACACAGAGTTTCGTACAGGTATTATATATTACCGAATACTAGTATTTTCAAATTTTAATGCAAGATATGCACGTGTTTATTAAATATTGTTATGCAAAAATTTAATCTTGTGCTACGGTTGTTTTCTCCCACCGTCGGCGAATAATCATTAAGGCAACATTTCCAAAATGCTTCCTATTTTTCAAAGTTAATATATATTTTAAGGCAATGTATCCTAAACGAGTGGTACGCGTATCAACGGTGGTACGCGAAAGGGTTTCAAGGGGTACGTGACAGATAATAAGTCACTAAAAATTCGCACTAAAAATATAACACTGGGAGAAGGGTAAGCCTATAAGACCTATGTCCCGAAAGATGTGCGCGAATGTTATAAGTTAGAGAAACACTGTTTTAAGGTGATATATTTCATTGATCTGAAATAAAAATACACACTTTTTATAACTTTTCTCTCAGATCAAATTCATTGCCAAAACAGAATACGAGCAGCTTTTCGAAACGGAGTAGAAGACACCAACATGTAATTAATAAGAGTCAGTGTTCTCTGAAAGTTGGATTTTATACAGAATACTTAAGCAAAAAACCTTAATAAATAATTAAAAAAAAAAAACAAACAAAAAACATAAAAAGACCTAACAGAAGCGTATATAAACTATTTATGTATCTATGAGTTAATATCTGATACATTTTATTAAACACTAGCACATATGATATATTTTATTTCCTTCTTAACTTATATAATTGCCCGTTTATCTCTTTCTGTAAAATATGTATCCGTTTACATCTATGACCTTAGAAAGTATCAAGGACATTTTCAGAGAATGCTGGTCATGGTTCATGTTAATTATAGCTGTAAATCTTTAAGAGCGTAGCTGCCCATTCCTAGGACGGGAGTCATAAAAGACAGTTTAAACATAAAAAAGAAGGAGCAAAAAATGGGATGCTAGAGTTTAAAAGAAAGTTTGAAGATAAAAATTAAAAATGGTGTTGTTGTTGTTGTTGTTGTGGGGCTTAACGCCATTTTTCAGCTCACGATAGGCTATATATGGCGGCCAGTATTAATGGTGGAGGAAGAAACCGGGAAATCCTCGGAAAGAACCACCGACCCACGAGAAGCTACTGGCAAGCTTTCTCACATATCCACATTCGCCGAATCTTAGACTCGAACCAACGCAGACAGAGGTGAGATGGCAGTGATCCGTAACGGACAGCGCTTTAGACCACTATATATATATATATATATATATATATATATATATATATATATATATATATATATATATATATATATATATATATATATATATATATATATAGTAAAAGAGAAAATGTTATCTGTGCAATAAAAATCTCTTCCTATCGTGTTTTACTGATGTGATCGTTGACATGTACGAACTGCTCTTGAAATTCGGTGCAACGCGACATCTTCTTTCGTCATCTCAATAGCCAGCATCTGTTTTGCATATTACCACCTAAGACAGGAAACAAAACTGAAGCCCTCATAATTTTATTTTTGATGTGATGAGCAGCTAAACCGTCCACGTCATGTGCAAATAGGAGGTAAATATCTCAACAAAATTTGTCTTTCTAATAGCAGAAGTCATAAGGCTTGGACGAAACAAACTTAAGAGATAATACAGTACAAGAAAGTTCACTTACACTATGATACAATGACACAGCCAGACAAAATAAACAAAATAAATATATACATTAAAAAATTATATATTCAAAGTACAAACTACTAGGATGCATTGATACTTTACATTTCATTCAGTATTTGCTTGCATTCATTTACTATTTTAATATCGTTGATATGAAATTGCCAGCACCATAACTATCCGTATCTCCATCTACAAGTTAACTTAGTAATCAATCTTTATTTCATTAATGTATTTAGATGGTGCTCCCTAGGTTAATATGTTAACTGCTTGCATCATCTGAATGCGCAAAGTAACTTAAGGGCAGTAACTAGGCAAAATATAAAAGTAGTGCTTAATCTAACAATATATCCAAGATCATGTTAAATTGCAAATTCATTGTAAATGTGGTTGGAATTATTAAAAATATAATTGTTTATATTCACGATTCATTGCTGCAAAATGATACAAAATCGTCGCGCTGATCGGACATCCTATAAAAAAAACTTGGTATTAAGATGACGCAATTTTTGCTCTACCTTCACTGTACTTCACCGGATAGGGGAATTGCAAAAGATATATGTGCGTTGAGAAGCGTATATCTTTTAAATATTTTTACGTATGCATATTTATACATAATACACGATAATTTAAGAACAAATATCAATGTATTTCTTTATGAACAGATTAGATGAAGACATAAAACTATTTTCACCGAAACAAACGCGAAACTAGGCCTTTAACATGATGTACTTTTTTAAAAACCCTATCCAGATAAAGCTCCCACAACTATAACAGCAATATTTTAGAACATTTGGGGCTTACGAATTGGAAATGGAGCTCATTGTTGCTTTACAGGCTAGTGGGATAGTTTCTAAATAAAATATTTTCGACTGAAAAAGAAGAGACGATAAATCGATCGTCAGACATTAGGTCGCAGTCATTTTTCGACCCAAGACACGCTTTGACCCAGTATAAGTTTCACAATCGAACTTTGACCACTGTTTGCGGGTCGGTTGTACACGTATGTATATATGTATGTATATGTGTGTGTTTGTGTATATATATATATATATATATATACTATATATATGCTGTAACTACTGCACTGCCTATATATATGCTCTCCTTATAATATTCCTCGTTTGGTCTATATTCCATTGTCAACAAACACCTGTAACGGTCACGAAACAATTCGCTATGATATTCATTGTCGACATTAGTACGAGACTGGGTAGTAGCTGTTTACATGCTACGTGTACTAATCAGTGACGCAAATGCGGGAATCGCGCAAAATTTGTACGAATTAACACGCTTAAGGAACAATGATTCACCTAGACTACCTCAAATTAGTTTAAACTGGCGCATATAAAACAATACTCTGTGCAGAATAAATTTTTTTTTTAAAACTCAGATTATTAGTAGCGACATAAGTCATGCAGAGGTATAGTAGTGCATGTCGGGACATCTGTTTTTTGTTTTTTTTTTTTGGGAAGTAATTGTTTGCACATCTGCGTTCTTTGTCTTGATATAAATGTTTGCTAAATTAAATATATTTCGCACATCGAGCCTTGGAACAACCATTCTGTCATAGTTTGAACCTTGAATCTAGGAAGTTTTACCAATGCATGTTTAAAATACCGACTACTTTTAACAGGAAACTGTCTGATTCTAAACGTAGTTCATCTTTAGATTTACATTTCTTTCGGCAAATGATGGTTGATGATAATGACAATGACACTAATTTTAAAGTTATGAATTACAACAGATTATCTGAGCTGAGAAAGTGTTAATAATGATACTAGTGATTGATTTTGAACCCAAAATGATGAGCTTTGGAAAATTGTGCATCACATCGAAGAAGAACAGTTTCTCAACTTGTATGATGTGTTATCAAGGTTGGAGAGACCTTAAGTTGCTCTATAGGTGAATTTATTTTTGTTATATATGTGTTGTTGTTTGATTTTGTAACAACTCCACCAGGGACAACAAGGGTTTCTTCTTTCGAGAAGTAGATCCAAGCGCGAGAATATCATGACTGATACGACCTGACTGAGACAACCAGACTGAGATAAGAAAAGTAGGGTTGGCAAAACAGCTAGGTTTCTCTGCCGCATGGGTGAGAAAAAAAAAAGCCATATTGCTGAGGCTACCAACGGGATGAGGTTTCATAGGGAAATGACAACTTGTTGACAAGTGGAAAGGACTATTTAGGATAAGGGTCATTTTCTGCCACCATCCCCTTCCCAATATCTTCGCATAATGGATGTTAAAAGTATGAGGTGGCTTGATTTAGTATCCGACATAAAGTTTTGTGTTGACTTGAGTGTTGCCATGAAAGCTGTGTGTTAAGAAAATATCAAAGAAGATATACACAATTTTTCCTTCTTTCCCATGTATTTGTCATTAATGTTGTCTCTTCATAAACTATTCACTAAATTTAAAATACATTATTTCTTTTGATCCTTTTTCTGGTATAAAGTTGCACTAAACAAGGTTTCTGCCTGTTAAAAAAAGAAAGAAATAAACACGAGTAACATATGGTGTATGAATCAAAGAATCAACATGCAACTGTGTTGTAAAAATTAGTAATTGATAACATCAAAATCTGTGTGCTCTTGGAACTTTGTATAGTATTGATGGCTGATATGGTTTATTACGAGACTCAGAGGCTTCTGAAGTCTCTTATTCGCCGAAAATATTGGTGTTCGTCCTCTACGTGGAAATTAAATATATTAATTCCTTAATTTCGTGGCAACACACACACACACACACACACACACACACACACACACACACACACACACACACACATACCCCCCCCACCAACCTAAGCCTTCGAACAAGTCAAACCCGTGTATCTACATCTGTGTAGTTTTAAAGTCAGTATCATGAAAATACCTATTTATCTATTTACTAATTTGCGTGACTTGTTCATGAAGCAAAGTTATCTCTTACTGAAGATCTGTGTGCGTCGCAAATCATTTCTAGTATATAAAGGTGCTCGCACAATAAAAATGAAAGAAAATAAAGAAGAAAGGACTTTACTTTAATGTTGTTTGTGTATTTAATTGTGAATGCGTATGGTCACAATAATTTGTAATGTTATAAATTGCGTCTCAAGAAGCTTGATTTAGTGGAGCAGTCGAATATTCCACATATTAGTCTATAGAACTAGAAGACAAAATAGTACACCCTATATGGCTCAACCGTGATTTAGTTTCAGGTATACCATAGAAATGGATTCTTTGGCTTGGACTTGTACTTACAACTGCCAATTTGATGCGACTGGAGGAACGTATTAAACATAGAACAATGGTTTGTGTCGGAATAATATGATGAGACTGATCAACAAACTGTAACTCAGTTTTTTAGCCTTTTGAACTGGAAATGTTAGAGATTATTCTTGGATACTACCATGCTAAAAGATGATTGCAGGTATTGCATACCTAAGTTCTCAGCTCCGTATTTTAAGGAAAAATCAAACTCAAACTCCAAAATCAAAAGCCTAAAATGTATTATAACTTTGATTAAAATTAAATTAGATTAATAGAATTTTCAGGATCGTATAAACTTCGATTCCTTTATTAGCCTGCTACATTTATATTTTATTTTCTTTGCGAATGTAAAATAAACCCAGCAACAACCCACCCACCCCCGTGAAGAAAAAACAGCAGGACTTAAACGATAAACATGTCATTATCGCGCAGGATACAGTAAGAAACCTGTTATTCCAGTTTGTGATACATATTGCTATCAATTCGTTTGAGCATAATATAAAATTAAATTTTGCTAGCGTAGAGCGAATAATGAATACCTTTAGTTTAAATATTTTCATCTACCCGTTATTCACCCGTTCCAAGCAAATATCACATTTAGGTCACTTCAATAAGGGGAATGGGAGAGGGCAAAATTTAATTTATCTATTCATGGGTCCTAAATATATTATGATTACACGCCTCCTGAAGGAGTTAAATAATTATTATGGCTTAAAACTCAGAGTGAAGCATATGTATTCCATCTACAAGGCTCCCTATGACACTTACAAAAGTTAAATAAAGTTAAATATACAGACTTTTGCAAATCGATGTGCTGACGTTGTAATGCAGTTTTAAAAAGGCATATATTTATGATTCTGATCATCTTAAAATATACTTTGATTTTCCTGTTTTGTTTGGTATGGCAATAGCAGCCTTATAAACACTGACACCTTAATGCTAGATTAGACTGAATATATGTGAAGATTCCGTCGCCATAAGGATGTTTTCATTGTCACAATTGTATGTAAGCATTAGGGAGATGCAGCATAAAAGCGACAAATGTGTTTTCGTTTTAAAATAAGCTTTGTTGTTTTAAACATGAATATCACTGATCGATAATAAGAAATATAATTTATTTTGATGAATTCATATACAAATATGTGCTACACTTACACAACACAACATGATGTTATTCTGTCATCCTAATGCTGCTCTGTGACATATGTCGCCCTATTGATGGTTACGTACTCGTGTGTGTGTGTGTGGGGGGGGTGGGTGTGGGTGGGTGTGTAACACGCAAGCTGAAATAGGAGAGAAGGCATATTTATTTCATCAAACGTTAGCATTGCGATCTATGGAAAAACATTTGGCAGCCTGATACCTATACGGAACAACCGCCTCGCACGCATTGTATTCAGAAAAATATAGAATCTATGTTGGGGTTTGGACCGAGACAAGGAAATCCCAGTCAAGGGGTTACATTATTTGTCTCCCCACGAGGCTTGACGAGTGGGGAGACATATAATGTAACCCCGCGACTGGAATTTCCTTGTCTCGGTCCAAATCCCAACGTAGATTCTTTTTCTCACCCAATATTATCCTTTAAAGTAAGAAAGAATACCGTTACTTGTTCAG
>JAECUM010033606.1:0-42481 GCA_016617855.1 Megalonaias nervosa
GCTGGAAACGTTGAAACACTGTTTTGAAACTGCGCCATTAGCAATTTTCTGTGTTAATATATCAGAGTATTTAAAGATAGTTGGCTGTATGGATATCAGTTCGAGCAGAAAAAATATGAAAAACAATATTACTCTAAGAAATATGGAGATACAAATTTCATTTGTCATGATAATAAAGATTGTACTCATATTCTCTATAACCAACACTTACCTACTGAAAAGTTAAGTATCGTCAATATAGAAAAGCATCCCCAAATCGCCATTCTGATTATTTCATAAGACGACGTAATATTTAGGCCAATATACATATCTACATGTTATCTCCGACTCTCATTTTAAAGATAAGTTTGGGCTTACATTCACGAACTGTGTCTTTGTCTTGAAATACATCTAAGAAGCACGGAATGGTGCGTTGAATAGGGAAGGGTGTATTAGAAGCACACAGATCATGACACATGACTTTGGATAGAACTGTATTCTTCTTTTCTATCATTTTCATTAAATTCCTTTTCTTTCATGTAATTACTGTTCACAAACACATTACATACTGCATTCGTTTATATGCTTTTTCTTATCCATTATATAGGTATGTATGTATGTATATATGTATGTATGTATGTATGTATATATGCATATATGTAAAGAAGATGATGTGCAAATGCAGTAATCATAAGCGTCATGAAATTAACAAAATTTGATGAAATATCTTCCTTATACATTTATTATACAGATCAAATATTAAAACATGAAACGAGGAAAGGTTTCTTTCATTACTATATTTCAAATATGAAAAAGTGAGTGCATAGGAAATATTTATCAAAACATCACAGAAAGTAGAGATAAAAACGTCAACCAGTCAGATCGATCCACAACTATCTGGTAGTAATGCTTCTGGCACTGATCACATATCAGGTTCTTTTCAGCTTTCATACATTTTTTAGCAGTTGTAGCACTATTTCGTGTGACCCGATTGTCATGATAACTCGACCCATCAAGTGTATATGTATACGTAAGAGCGGCACGCAGACTATGTGATATACAGGAATGACTTTCTTTGGAAAGATATTACTTTAAGCTTTGAAATAAACTTTCCATATGAGAATCACAGCCAGGGAACATTAGATTATACACTAATCAAAGTTTTTTTTTTGTTTTTTTTTAGTGGCAAAATGATTATAAAATTGGATGCAAAACTCTAAATTATAAGATTACATGATGTCCTTAGCACTTGAATACATACTACATGGATAAGATTAATTCCAAGTGCCGCCAATCAGAAATATGGGTCAGTTAATGCACAATTCTGTTTAACCAGAATCATCGATCTACAAGTCAACGTTCGGGAATATTGGACAATGTTTTTCAAAGATTCGAACACAGGATTTTTGGAATAAATTCCCATTATCTTTAAACCTTTGCAACAATCTGGCGTCTATTTGGTCTGAATAAACATAGCGCCCATGAATAAAGTGGTCTGCAAAGATTACTTATAATAACAACCAGGAAATCCACATTAAACAACGTGTGGCATACGTTTTCAGTCATAACTAAACTGTTTGATCTGAAATCATTTAAATGTTTTTTCAGTTAGTCAAGATGCGTGATCATAGGCCGTTTTTTGTCGAACGATCACCTTTCAAAAATATAATACAATTCCCTTAGATGTAATCCCTTTCCTTGAAGCGAGTATTCCACTGTTGTCAGTGCTGGTTGAAACTAAAAGGACAGTCTATTTTATAAAATGCCACAAAATTATAGGTGTTTAACATTAAAAGGCCCGAACTACTGACGACATTTGTTACGTTTAGAAATCACTTTTTTCTCGAGTAAATAATATTCTCATCCTGAGTCTCAACAGATCGAAGTAATTCACCAATCAGGACGCAGATATGAATTTTGGCAGCGTTGTGGTTATTTTCAGCGCTCATCGACTTGCGAAAGCATGCGTAAGCAGTGATGTAATCACGTTTCTGTTGATAACAGTATCCTAAAATGTTAAAACCCGTTTCTCTGTGCGGCAAAGTTTTATCATTCAATACAGCTGATGCTAGCTTTAGTACTGCGATCTCTCCTTCCATTTCTAAAGCAAGATCATGGGCACACTCGTATTGTAGATAATGCAGACATACCTTCGGACTCACGACAGCCCAATCAAACCAATAGTGTGCCTCTGGATGCCTGGATAATGGATTTGTGGCCATTGATCTGAACATCTCAAACTGCAAAGCTGCAGGAGTGGACTTGACCTCTTGTCTGAGAAACACAACCGGTAAAACCGCAACTTCCTTGAACAGACTGTCAGATTGGAGATCTTTTGATATTATTTCCCAGACATGCGTAAGAATGATGTTTTCTGTCAGTTCAAAAGACATGGATCGGACCTCTTTGAAAAGCTTCTTCTCCACATCATGTAGAACTGCCATGGCTAGACCTGGGATTCGGAGCTTATAGTAGAATGCAGCCAATTTGAGCTTTCCTGACACTATATCAGAATGGGATCCAAGAATGAGAAACATGTGAGCCAGATTTAAAGGGTGAAAGGGGTGTTTGATTCCACGGTAACCATCAATTGCAAGGCGGTAGCTAAGATCAGTTCCACATCCTCCTCGAAGATACATATATGCAATGTGTATTATTTCCTCCTTAATGGACAACGGATCAAAGACACTTTGTTGTTGAGCCACAAGATAACCGCCAATGACAGAACATAAAACTGATGTCATCGTTGGGACTAAATTCCCCTTCCAAGATAACTCCTTATGAGTTGTGTTTCTCTGCTCATCTACCAGATCTCGAGCTTCATGAATAGCACAGAAAATGTGAAAGATGCTCCTCATAGTTTCCTTGACAGCGACGGATGTATACGTCAGTAAGTAATTAACTGATATTGTTTCTAAATGAAATTCGTCTACATCGTGATCATCAATCGATTGAACTAGTTTGCCGGTGCACGAGTCACAGAGATGTCGACCAACATTGTCAAACTTGATTTGAAGGAGGACTAGACCATTACTTCCAATTAAAGATCTTAAACGTTCTGCCAATTTGATTCTCACCTTACCCACAACATGCTTGTCAAACATGTTTTCTGATGGTATGAAATAATTAGGACAGTTGCCTGCTTCTGTCCAGGACAGCAATAATTGTAAACACAAATTTAGGCATACAAGAAGTTTGCTTGGTCGCCATAAAGATTCTCTTGTCATTTCAATCAAATAGAACAAAACTGTTTTGCAGTGATAACTGGTCAGACTGTCTTGTAATATAGGTTCAATAAAACTTCTCTTGAGCATTTTCATCAGCACATAGCACATTACCTGTATTTCATTTAAATCATGCATCAGATGTCTCTCGGCTAAAGAGAATGACAGTCTATGTTCTACTTGTTTTTCTTCACTTTGTGGGTGACAAGCATGGACAATGAATGAATCGAACGTGTGAATCAATTTTTTTGCCCTTCCATTAGGTCTTATATTATTAAACAGTTCGCTTTGGTGAGCCCCGCGACTAACTCGAAAGGCATAAACGAAATCAGTGTCTAACTGGTCAAGGGTAGACGTAATTGCCGGTCCATGTGTGTCATACACGGCCGGATACAAAGTACGATCCAAGTTGCGCATGGCTACATTTAAATCATTGCAGAGCACAACACGTCCATATCTGTCACGAGTGTATCTGTCGTTCTTCGAATGTGTTTCATGGAATTTTGGTATAGGAAGATATGAATTCACTGACTGAAGCTTGAAATACCCTGGGGGCGTGTGTTGGTCTGCAACTAAGAGAAACGTTATTCCCCCGGGCGTCCAGTGATGTAATTCAGCAATTACCTTCACGTCTTCGTCATATCTTATAATATCCAGATCGGACCTCAACCCACGGGTTGTACTTCCTTCCGTCTGGCTACCTAAATTGTGAAAGCGCCTGTCGGAGCCACGGATTTTATGGCTTAGATTGGTCACGTGTTCGGCACACATCCAATGTTTAATCCTCCTCTTTCGATCTCGGTCGCTCAGACCTGCATTACTCAGAATGTTGTACAAATGAATGGACACCTGTTGGTAGTAGTCTGGGACGTGCAGGCCTTCCATGTTGCCTGGAATAAGAAATATCTTACATATTGATAATTTTATACATACTAAGAGCTGTAAAAAAAGAAACCTTAGATGAATAAGAGACAGTGATGATGGAACAGATTTGTATGAGATATATACATGTACGGGCCTGAGAGAAATATCAGTGAAGTAACTATTTTGTCTATGTGTGTGTGTGTGTGTGTGTGTGTGTGTGTGTGTGTGTGTGTGTGTGTGTGTGTGTGTGTGTGTGTGTGTGTGTGTGTGTGTGTGTGTGCGTGTTGAGCTGGGACACATGATACCCATGTGAAAGGGAAAAAAACAATATATAATACGGACAATGTATTTAATCTGTTTAATTGTCAATATCTATGTAATTAATTTGCTTATTCGTAAAGTTTCCTCGCTTACATACATACATACATACATGCATACATACATACATACATACATACATACATACATACGGGAGCTGTGTATCTAGATTGGTCGATGAAATGGTCAGTTAATGCATCATTACCAAAACCAGACATTGATAAAAATAATATAGATATAAAAAATGAATGCACTTAAGTCTTCGAAGAGAAAGAAAATGAACACGGATATACTGTATTGTACTAGAAACCAGTGTCGCGATGATATAAGCGTCAAGCATATGTATGTCGGAAAGACTGTCGTGCTACCCGTTTCTTAGAGTGTATAGTGTTTTTGACAGTTTGGTTTATAACGTGCTTCGGACTGGTTGCCAAATTAGAGATCTACTTGAACAAAGCTAGTAAATATATTATGGTTGATGTCAGACACACACTCAGACAGACAGACAGACAGACAGACACACACACACACACACACACACACACACACATATATATATATATATATATATATATATATATATATATATATATATATATATATATATATATATATATACATACATACATACATACATACATACATACATACATACAGTGTATAGCGTTTCTCTGACTATGAGTCGTCATATTGCAGACTTGTGATTTTTTCAGACATGAGTCAGTTCTATTAATTTTACTGAAGCTTTAGAAATCCACCACTCATATTATCTAGAAATATAATAATTTGTTTGCTATTTCAGCCTTGAATTTGTAAATGTAGATCTTCTAGTGATATTCGGAACATAATGCTTTGCAATATAATTATCAAATTGCTGATAAAACTGTGACACGAGCGTCTCAGTGAAGTTATATCTATAAAACTTGCATATATGTATATGTACGTATATATTTTAGTCGAGCTGACAGACGCCTTTAACCAGGGCAGACATAATTCTATTGTACACGATCGCGCATCAGTCTCTAGCCATTATAATGTAATATGATCTTGTTATTTATATACTGCAGGCATTAGAAACGACAACTGGCTTTGCAAATATTTATACAATAGATTTATTTGAATTTCAGCTATTTAGTTTTTCAGGTAATGCATGAGGTATTTTGTGACTATACGCTGTGGAATTTGACAACATAAAAATCTATTGTTGCATACAGTGACAATGATAAAAATAGAGTTATTATATTGCAAGACTGGAGCAACAAAATCCACAGTGCGGAACGACATAAAATTACGTTAATTCAGATGACGTAGATTTCATTCATACCTTTTGTCAAATTATTTGGAAACACCGAAATGCAACCAGATACTGCTGTTATTGTCACAATCAACCATTACCTCTTTTGCAGCAAGCGCGCCTAGTCAAGACTCGTCTTTCTACTGATAAAGACAGTGTAGTTCGTGATTTAGTTCTACCTTGGCTCTGGCACCATCAAAGTTCTACATGAAAACAACGGATTACCATTTGCACAATGATCTCTGTTTTTACTGGTTTCACTGGTTAATCCTTTAGATCAAACTCCAGCCGCATAATTATGTCTCGTGTCACTCAAACCCTAACACGCAGCTAGTCTGGTTCCCTGCTTCGTATGCTCCCTGCGTTGCACTCCGCTATTCGTATGGCTGAGTGCAATGCAAGGAGCATACGAAGCAGGGAACCAGACTATAACACGTGGTGATACATAGGGACAGTTGACCAATACTATCGCTCACAAAGAAGTGAGCATCTGATTTTACTTTAAGTGAGCGCGGCGTTGTTGTCTCTGCTCTAACAATAGGTCACGTATAAAAAATACTAAGAAGAAAATTACTTAAGAATAAATCTTTTAACTTTATTTTTTCGCTTAGGTTAGACAGTACCAATTTAAGCCCGAACGAGACGAGAACGTGGACGAGGACCCTAAAGAGGACATAGGGCATAATGAGGCTGAGTAGCGCTTGGGCTATTCATTCTGGTAATTACTATTATCATTATGGCAATTATTATTATTATTATTATTATTATTATTATTATTATTATTATTCCGTTAATGTTATTTCAATTTCATAATGAAAAGAGAAGGGCACGAATTTGGGCGAAACTTGGATGTCTTCAGAGCAGATTGTCATGTGGGCGTGGTTCATCAACAACTGGTGGTGTTAAAAGTTAAATACTTATGACTCAGACTGTGAGAGGTGTAGAAATAAATACTTTATTAACTTTATGACAAGTTTGTTCTTTTAAACCGTGATGAAATGCAGACCCCGAATGTCCTTTGGGTGTGATTGTTTACTACCCTCCACAGATAGTAAAATTGAAGACTTGTATTAAAAAGAAAAATTAATCATAGACCTGGTGTTGTATCCAGATGTTCAGCAAGCATGTATTTTCTCTGCGGGTCTAGGTGTATAATACTAGTGGCAAATGAAGTATACAGATTTATGGGGAAACAAATCTTGATAATAATAATAATAATAATAATAATAATAATAATACATTGCTGATTATTGTTATGTTATTGTGGTACAAAAGGAAGAACAAAGGTCTAACCATGCATCACATATACATATATATGATACTTTAACATGCAAGAACTTCTCATACATTTTACCCACAAGTTTGCTATCTAATACAATAATGAATGATGGAGTGTATGTACCATGTATATTGGTGTATTGGTGGAAATTGCAGCAGTAAAGAAATAGTCGAGAAGTGTAGATGCTGTAAAGAGATTATGATTTTGAATAAGACTGAGGAGGTCAAGGTGGATTGTATCAATTGATCATCCAAGATTTCAGACAGTTTGCTTGGATTAATCTGTCCTGGAAGCAGCATACTGTGCCTGCATTCAGCAATATGGAAATTGCAAGGAAATCCTGTCCGAGTACATACACACTTGTAGGCAAAATATTCTTACAGTATTTATGGTGCCACTAAGAGGGTCAATTTTGGGACAAATGATTGCTTTATATGCATGTGAAAATTATGCTTACAATTCCTTTTCATAAAATCCCTCCTTTATTAACAAAATGTATCAGTACTATCACTTTACTTGAGTGTGGAATTTTTACCCAAACCTTTCATTTTGATAATAGATCGTGCTAAAATCATTCGTCCATTATCTTGGCAATTCTCATGAAATTTTTTTTAATCCTCTGTAATTTCATTTTTTGAACAGATTCTATACTATGACATTAAAAACATATTGCTGTCTGTTCATGTTCACATTTGATTCATTTAGCTTCCTCATACTGGCTGTAGTAAAATCTAATTTATGCTAAAGGCATTGACTCTGAAAACATGAAATAAGTAACAGAAAACCGGGATACATGAAATAACATAACTTTATCCAAGTTTAAAAATTTGCTGTATATTCTATTTTCAGTCATAATAGATACACGGCTGCATAGAGGTGGCAATAACTGTCCATCAACTGACTACGGCTTCCTGACCACTTTCTCCAGCACTGCCATCAATTTTTCAACATAGTCTGGAAAAAAAATTGTTACCCCAGTAATTCAAGATACTAAAAAATGTCATCTACTGCCTATATTCATACTAACAATTTACCAAAGAGAATTAATGGAATTGGAAACAAGACTTAATTAGTATTCAATTTAACATACATATAAATCATAGTTTAATGAATTAATAATAATAATAATAATAATAATAATAATAATAATAATAATAATAATAATATTTTTTGTTGTGATATATGAGTTTGAATATGTGCTACAAAAGAGACTCTGTGTTAGCTTTGTTTTGATTAAAATCTTTCAAGTTCGAGTTGCTTTTCTTTAGTTAGTTTCTCCGTGCTGTGTGTGTATGTACACGGCCGGGGAGGAGGGGGCTGACTGTATTCCTAGTGATATGTTCACTGTCCAACTTTAATATAACTTTAAACATAGAACTGTTATATTACTATATGTGCTTGTACATGAATTTTTATCAAATGGTATCATTCAGTGTAGTAAAAATTGCAATATCTACATACCCTTGGCTAAATGTCACACATTATAATGGTGTGTGGCTCTCATATTCTCTCTGATCCATTTCTGTATCTGAACATGTCTGTCTGTAATAATAGTGTCCACCTCCACACTGTGGTTCTGCAGTTTTTTATGGCTCTAGAAAGTTCTTCTTTCTCCATGTCATAACTACTCTTCACTTCATTGTTCTGAAGAAAAGAGAAAAAAAAATGTGTTGAGCAAAATTAACAATACTTCTATTTCTGCAAATATGACATCATCTGTACAGAGCTTAAATGTGTTTACCAACATTTTAAAAATGGACTTATGCATAAGTAATATTGAAAAAGTAAGCTCATTTTCTTGCATGAGTGTCATGTATCAATGCTGACAAGTACATAAAAATTTGCAATGCCTTTGCTCCTTCTCTTTACTTGCTGGACATTTACTTCACAACCTGTGTAGTAGGTGAAATTTTAGACGTGTATTCTGATCATCGTGGTTTTCACACAGATGAGAATTTCTCATGAATATGTGTATCATTTAAAGTGTATCATTGCTAAATAATAACAAGTTCACAAGTGCTTGGTCTAAAGTGTCAAACGCTTACGTAATCATACTGAGCTTAGTTAATACAATGTTATATGTTTCGTCTGCTGGTTTGTTTTTTCTGAAGTATCAGTCTGACATTGAACAGCAGTAATGCATGATGGTGTATCTAGTCCCTGTAATAAGAGTAAGAAAAATGCTTTTCATGCCTTTGCAGTAGATATGGTAGTCACACATGAAGTCTTTTGCATGTCTGAATATTAATTGACAAATGCACCAAATCTTTTTGCTTACTTTTACAGCTAAGGATTGATCATAAAGCATGACATATTACCAATACACTGTAGTTTCTCCGCAATAAAAAAATTACATAACTTAATTATTGACTCATATGCTGATACAATTTGTAAGGCCGTAGGAATCCATATCAGCTATGAAGCTATAAAAACCATGTAAATAGGGAATGAATGGAAAGTTCACTGTGACATTAAAATGCACCACAGGATATGTCACACCATCTACTGTCTTCGGTTCTCTCTGTTGCATTATCTTCCGGTTGCCGGTTCTCAAAATTCTCATTCAGTGCCTAAATATATAATTAGAGCAGCATTAGAAGGTAAAATCTTTACACCGACATCATTAAAGTATTTTTAAAAATTCCTTTTAACTTTGGTTCTGTACATATTGTGAATAATAATACTATACTCTCCACATTGAACGGACATTAGTATTCACACTCACAAGCAATGGGTTGTGGGTTTGACTCTGACCTAGACCGTCATCCATTAACACAGTTGTGTATATTCTGGCAAACAAAGTAATTTACTCCCAGTGCCCCAACACGAAGGGGTAATTAGCCTTTACAATTAAACACAATCAATACATCAAGTATTTACAACATTTGGCTTTAGCAGAAAACTTGTTTTGTCATTATTATTATTGTTGAACAGACATGAAATAAGCATGGGCATGCAAATGAATTTTTTTTTTGGGGGGGGAATAATAATGGGGGAGTGGGCAAAACTAAAATCCAAGGGTTACACACACACACACACACACGTACGCACGCGCGCGCGCTTGTCATGGTAAAGCAGGATTCATTTTGGGGGGTAGGGGTGGGGCTATTATGGTTTGAAAACACCCTCCTACTAAAATCACTTTCTCCCATTAATCGTTTTTTGCTAGGTATATTTGTGGCGAGGGGTAGGGGCTGACAACCAGTAATATAGCAAGATAAAGATGTATAAATATTTTACACTCGCTAGCTCTCGCTTCTGTACAAGCTTCTCTCGGTCTACATGTTGTAAGCCCTGCCGTAACCCTTGGTTTTTGTTGATCTGGTGTTAACGGACTCGGTTATCTGGCGAGAAAACACGCTTGGTACTGCATTTGGCAGGAGTCATCTGATGGTCGTAATACCAAGTGACTCTTTAATTTTATAGACGGTATCGAAATCGTCGTCTCTCAAATGGTCACTGCAGACTATCTCGCCTGTCACTGGTCGGATAACGCCCCGTACCATCTACTGAATGCAACTAACAACGAAAGTAGCAATGCAAAGTTCCCTACAGCACGTCACTTCCGCTTTGTCTTACGGAAATTGCCGAGCGCAAAATCGGCTAGGAGCGTTTTCCTTGTGCTATAAAAAATCGATGTTTTGTGGTCATTATTATCATTAATGATGAGGTATTTGACATAATACCTTTAAAAATCACATCTAGAAGATTAAATTTATCATATACAAGAAAGTTGCTGGAGCACACTCACGCAGTTTCTTTTATATGATAAATTTAATCTTCTAAATGTGATTTTTAAAGGTATTATGTCAAATGCTAGTAGACATTTAAATTAATTGTCTCACCTGCTTCCATTATTGTTGTAGCCTTGATCCAATACTGTTTCCTTTGAAACAATCAATCACCAATGTTTAATCAAAATGTTTGATCATATTCTTTGACCGTGGGGTCGCGATAGGTCAGTTGGTAGAGCGCTAAATTCGTAATCCAATGGTCGCGGATTCGATACCCGCCCAGGCTTCCCTTGGATGGCTACTTTTGTGTGTTCTTAGGGAGGCAATAAGCTCCATTACCTGGCAAGAAATAACCAAGAATATGTTAAAAGTACCGTTAAAACCAACAAACTTAACCTTGGACCTCATGGTCGTCACATTTCAAAGTGTAGTACATATCCCTGGATTCACTTTTGTCCAAAATGATGATGACTGGCTATACATGGAACTGATGACTTTGATCTTTTTCCTTTTCATTAGGGATCTCTAAAGATGATCAGTATATCTTGGTAAGATCGGATGACACACAGTCAGCTCGAGAGAGGGATTAATAATAATTAAAGTTTACTCATAGAATGAGTTGCAGTTACATCCAGCGGAATATGTAATGATATCCACTCGAGGAAAACACCTTTTTGGAGTGTTGCAACCGTTCTGCACTTGAACTCGACGTTCGATTTTCTATGTCAAAACTGTGTTATTACGCCCATTTAAAAAATAAGTTACATTAGTTAAACTTCAATTTAGAAATGCAATTTCACTACATCACATTCAATAAAACGGAAGTTTCCATAGATCTGAATAATTTTACGACGAGAAGAATCTTTTAATAGTCAAAAACAAGCTTGTGATTGATGCTTTTTAAAGGGAAAAAAGAAAAAGGTATTCATTCTTTACATCAATAGCGGCATCTATTTCAATATATATATATATATATATATATATATATATATATATATATATATATATATATATATATATATATATATATATATATATATATATATATATATATATATATATATATATATATATATATATATATATATATTCCAAAGGAATGATGCAGTGTCACGATTGAATTTATTCTTTGGGTGTTTTGGGATCTGATTCACGATAATGTAAACTCCTCTTAAATTTTCGCTTTGTAACTTAGAGAATTAAATTATTTGTTGAAATTTACTTAAGTTTTTGGTTTTGCTTCACTATCTATCTTGCATTGTTTAAGACCACAGAGTCGTCCACAGAGTCGTCATAGAAATTCGGAGCTCATCCGGGATCTGAATTTCATAAAACCTTTCAGAGATATTAAAAACTGTCTTTACAACTTAATTTGATTTTGTTTCTTAAATTTTTTGTCCCCGGTAAAGATTTTAATTTCACACATGTAAAAAGGTTTTAGTGAACTGATCTTGCATTCTCGATGTTATCTAATGTAGTGAACTTTGTTTTATAATCCCACTAAGAAGGGTTTAGAGTCTATGAGCTTCCCAGTCATTTTGATATTTCAGAAGTAAAATCATCTTTAAGAAAGCAACAAATAAATAATAGTTTGGTTTAGTATTTGGTGGGAAAGGGAATTGTGGATGACAGTGTTTTGGGTTTGATTATAATGTCTGTCTTTGAATTTGAAAGGAAATGAAAGAAAGTACTGTAAAAAAGGAACATATGGAATTGAAATTAACAAAACTTAGCTTCAGAAATAAATGATGGAATTACAAACTAAAAAAAAAGGAAGAGGAGAGGCAAATGCAAAAGCAAAGTGAGAAAGAAGAAAAAGAAATACAATTGCAGAGAGAGGTAAAGGAGAGGCAGAGAGAAAAAAGAGAGAGAAATACAAATTCAAAGGGCTTTAGAAGAGAGAGAGAGAGAGAGAGAGAGAGAGAGAGAGAGAGAGAGAGAGAGAGAGAGAGATTAAACAACTTTCACAACCGCAAGGAAAGAGTAAACAAAAATAACTATAGTATGAATATGAGCAGTGTTTTCCTGATGTTCCTATACGAACAAATAAAATCTATCTTGATGTTAAGTTTATAGATTCTACACTTGTGAAACATCATCCTTACATGATGAATCTTCTCAAACAGGAATATTTGAAAAAAGAAATTTAACATTTACTGGAGAATGATTATATAGACCCGAGTAACATCAACTGGAGTCCTTGTGCCTTATCTAGCTAATTTGTTCCTCATGTGTACTGACCATAACAAAGTCAAGCGTGTCACCAAAACGGATTCATTTCAGGTGCCAAGAATAGATTACGGAAATTGACAATATTGGAAATGCAAAATATGTCACAAGTTTGACCTTTAAAATGGATTCTAGCAATTCTACTCGCGGAAAGAGCAGACAAAATTTCGGCATTTGTAACTCTAGACGGAATTTATCAATACAAAGTGATGCCATTTGGTATAAAAATGTCTGTGAACATTCCAGCGTTTAATGAACATAATATCATCTGGTTTAAATAATTGTGAAACGGACATTGATGACGTCATAACCTACAACGATACCTCAAAAGATCGCTTGAAAACCATTCGGAATTTATATTGTGGGACAAAGCAAGTCAAACCTGTAGACGTTAAGGTCTAAGCTATCTCTGTATTCCAGTGCCTATTAGTAAAATAATAACTGATGCTATTTTTGGGTATGTTCGGATATTATCGGAAATTTTGTTCAAATTTCTCCATAACTGCAGAGCTTCTGATAATCTTGTCGAGTAAGAAATCCAAGTTTAATTGGTCTGACAAGTGTCAGGAATCTTTTGACAAATTGAACCCCATACTCATAGGTGCATCAGTTCGTTCAACTCCAAATTTCAGTCAGTTATTTGAAATGTCTGTTGATGCAAGTAATGAGGGGGTTGTTGGATTCAAGAAGATAAAAATGGTATGGATCATCCAGTGTGGTATGTTTCTAAAAACGTAAACAAGCACCAGTGAAATTATTCCACAATCGAGGAGGAATGTATGGCTTTGATATTGACTTCGCAACATTTTGAAGTGTGTGTTAGTTCTGCTCCTTCTCCGATTATTGTATTCAGTGATCGCAACCCCTTACTTTCATTGACAAAATGAAAAAAAAAAAAAACAAACAACAAAAAACATCAGAGATTGTTGAGGTGGAGTTTGATGCTACAATATTGACATTAGACACATCAGACGAAAAGATAATGTTATTGCAGATACACTCTCATGTGGGTAGAGGTACTATATTGCTTTAGTTTGTTCATATTTTGTATCATTCATAAGACATCGTCCATATTTTGAATATTATAAAATAATATGTATATTTGACTAATATGTAAATGGAAGCCTCATTGTATCTATTTTATGGAGGAAGGTGTAATGTATATTTAATTTATATTGTATACCTGACTTTATCGTGAATTTAGTTGAGTTTTGTGAAAGTAGTTAATGCCTACCTGATTTTCGTCGTGTTTTTTAAGTAGTAAAGAATATGTCGACAGCATTTGAGTTCAAGGTCGCGTTTTTCCGTTAGAAATCCATTACGTCTTAGGTCAAGTGAAATATTCATATAAAGGGTTTATTGGAAACTACATAGGGCTCACTGACTTTTTGGAAGAAAACACTACTTTAGGATTATTGAAAACCCATTCAATGCCATTCTGGGTTATATCATTGTGATACATCAGCATTTTCAAGATTATTGGAATTCGTTCGGAACATTCTATTCTCTTGGACTTGTGATAGAACATTTAGTATTATTTGGGAATTTAACTGACAATAATGTAAGTGTCCTTGCATTGTGGGGAAATTATTTGTTGATTTTAGTAAGCTTGTTGGTTTCGATTTTTTCTGTTATATAGTTTGAAACTCCGAGTCGTAACAATATTTTTCCCTATATTTTAAAAACCTGTTTTCATATTTTTGGAGAACATGAAGTATCGTATACTCATTTCCTATGCGGCTGTCACAGCGTATATTTCATACATTTGAAAGCGATATTTTCCTTGTGCTCTTCACATACAGCCATACAGCAAGTACTATTAAAACTGGAAAAAAGAACGACCGAATCAAATGTTTTTAACTGTATTTTGGCATTGACTTTACTCGATGGATAACAGCTAGCTTTATGTGATTATGGAGCAGCTGTTTAAGAAGATATTTTCTTAACACATGAATTAGCCAATAGCTAGGAGCAGATGTCATAATGTACAGTATTTACGGGCATTAATCAGTTGTCTAAAAATGGAACCTCCATAATTTCTTCGCATAAGGAATTCTCGAGATATTTGCACGTATACGTGTTTGCTCATTTGAGATAGGAATAATTCTGTGCATCCAATGTTTTGGTTATGTTTACTACGTGGCGTGAAATACCAATCGACGGCTCAGAAAAAGGATTCTAATAAATCAAACAAATGTCAAACAAGAAAACCCACTTAAGTGCGACGTTAGGGTCTCGAAACTGTGTAGTCGTTATATGATAAGAGGAAACTTTTTTATTTGTGCCATTAGCATGTATAAAAACCCTTCCGTTCACAACAATTGTTGTCTTGAGTCCCTTGTAAATAGGCGAAACATCGACCTCAGATTATTTCTTTCAGTCGGTCATAAGGTGCTCTTGGACTCTCTGGGTTATTACAATACATATATTTTTGTGAATTAATAAGATAAATCAATCAATTACATACGGTTTTATAAGTTCAAATATGTGACATGACACTTTGAAAAGTATTAGAATATTCATGATCAAACTCATTTCTCATGATCCAGCAAACGGTTGCAGGTGGAAAAGCTTAGCGCCTTATATAAATAGTCAGAACAAAGACGATATAGTTATGCGATGTGTGTTTTTGAAGAAATTTGCAAGGATCTTACAAGAACGCGAATACCAATGAAGTACCAGTACCAGTATCCAGAACGCTATTAGATTTCTTGATCTTTATTTCGGTTTGTTCCGTGACACTAATTATTAATTGGAAAAAATTTGTTTTAGATCAAATTTGATCGTTATAATTTTTAAAAGGAATGAGTTAATTTTAAAAGATTCAGCACATGTGATCAATAGTTCTGGTTTAAAAATTCATATCTTTGATGGTTCTCGTGAGGAAAATAAATTGGTAACTATCCATTCCACCATAGGGCATCCTATAGCTGGATACCACGAAAAATGGTATACTATGGTATTTCTACCGCAATAACGACCACAGGAAATCACAATTACATTACTAATCAATAATTTAATGTTCTGGGGCAGGAGTCATGACTTTCTCTTGTTGAAAATTTCCGTCAGCCAATAGCTGGAAAATTATTTTACTTTGATTATTAGCAGAATAACACCATCTTATATCCATTATATTATTTCTTTTAACAAAAATTAATTATCTTGACATAAAATACATTTCTCAGCTCCAAAGAAGCTTGCAGCCCCCCCCCCCCATTAAATGGTGAGTACCTTATTCGCTAGGTGTATGTTGATTGCCGTGTCAGTTGTAATCCAAAAACTGAAACAAATGTTGGACGATTCAACAAAATACACCTTTTTTCAGTCCGAATTTATTCAAAAAGTTTTATTTGCCTGAATATCTTTAACAACATCCCATTTGGCCACCCGTGCCACGTAAAATATGTCATTAAAGGATTATGGATATAATTATATTGGTAATATACAAAATTAATTTGTGACAAATACAGCTCTATGGTAAAAAGAGTAGTAATTTTTGTTAACTATTTTGTCACGGAAAAGAAAACATGCTCTAACATCATTCAATTCTTAACAAGATTACTCCGTACATTACATACTGACAGAAACTACCGAGGTACCGGTACAGTGAAAAGTACCGTGATACATACCACCTGAAAATAAATTACTGCGGTAAACCGGTATACTGGTAATATCGCGCACCTCAAGTTTTCTACCAATAGTTTTTCATTTATTCAATTGTAGTAAGGGATTTTTAAATCTGTTTTTTAAACCTATGTAAAGCAAAGTTTTAATCGAGTTTCCAATTGACGGTAATTTAAGTTCTTCCAAGATGGCCTTTTCTGACGAGCAGGCTTAATTTGTGCTGCATGTAATAAATCAGGTTGCTCGGTTTGGACTTTTTCATGTTCATCCTGTAAAATATTGGTAGTATGCGTCATAAAGTGTAGAAGCAAATTCAAAAAAATGGGTCAAAATAATCCTTTTGGCGCTAAATGTTTTTAACATTTTTGTAGGCACTTTACATTTTGATTGGCCTTATGAATGATTTGATTTGATTTATATTACTTGAATGTCAAAGTTTTATTTCAGATCGCTTGTAACTGTAAGACCTCAATATTCTTTACTGTGATTTTTTAATGAAATCCCTTCCAAGGAATATGGAATAATAATTAATTTAATGAGTTTTTACCCTAGTCATGTGCATTATACTGCACTTGTATGCAGCGAAGGGGATGACCGTGTCCATGCCCGTTGTCATCGTCTATTAATGTAATTTTTTAGAATTTGAGTATCTTGCATGGTTCTTATTGGCCGATGTGAAGGAGAATTTATTGTTTACGTATGTTATTCCCCGTGGTATCAGTAACTCAAATATATTCTTATTATTCCTTTATTTACTCTTACACTGCTATGCAACTAACAATGAACTAGAACATTTCCACATCGAAACCGATCTTAAGCAATGTTGTCTTCAAACAGTCTTTATGACCCTACGATATTATCATATCATACCCCCATTAGCTTCATAATTAGCTTGGGTCTGACTATGAGGCACCATGGCTACCATTAGCTTCGCAGATAGCTTGGGGCAGGGTCGCCATGACACCTGTAACACACACAAAGGCATCATTAAAGTTGTAAATGTCTGAATCAATTCCAAGTATAATGTAATTGATGTACGGGACAAAAAAGCAATGGAGCAGGTACCGTACCCTTGTAGAACTGCATCTATTTACCGCCTCATATTGTTTTCAGAAACATAAAATATAGTATATCCAGCTCACGATTTTTCCTAGAATTCCGTAAGGAAGTAAATTACTCTTGAGCATTTGTCGGAAAATAGTGTCAAAAATATGTACATTGATATCCTTATCCAATTGTTTAGCCCGATTGTTAATAACACAAGTTTTCTGAAGGCATGTAGCTTATAGATATAACAGAAGAATTATCTAACAGAACCTTGACGTTAAGGCAGACATTAACAAATAATACTTGTGAGCCAAAGTGAAGGGTAGTTGCTCACTACTACGCGATACTCTTTTTTCAGTAGAGGATATATCTGTCAAATACCTAGTTACTCATTATTACGCGATTCTCTTTCTTCAACAGAGGACATATATATCTCAAAATACCAGTCATTTGGAATTTTGCAACCATTAAAAGATTGTCAAAAAGCTTTGTGAGTACCGGTGTTAATTCTGAACCCGTTTATATGGTTGAGCGTCGGTCTCATAATCCAAGGCGCCGATGCACGCCGCCCCAGGTTGGCTACTTCAGCCTTTCCTTTGGAACATAACTATCATTTCCTCAGCGTGATATAACTGATAATATGCCTTAAAATATAAAGAATGACAAAAAAATCTTACTTAGAAAGTAATGATAATAATCAAGCTTGCAGAAAGTACCATAGGAGATTTTAAAAAAAAATTCAATTCCCTATTTGTTAAATTTTAATGACCCAATTTTACAGCAAACACCGAATCTTGTTTTCGAGTTCAGAGCCTGCGATTCGAGAATGCAGGGCCTGTGCAGATGAAAATTTGACCCCAAGTAAAACAAAGTTCAGTCGTCATTTGTTGGGGAAGAAAGTCGAACTAAAGGGAAAGAAAGCAACTATCACTCTGAGACTGGCGGATATAGAATGGACAGCCTAAGGCCTAAGAATGCACAATACGATAAACTCAAGTTTTCCTTATCTGAATTTATTGCTTTGAGAGCCTTGTGCAAATGAAATTGCAACTGCATTTCAGAGAGAAATCAAAATGGGAATTAAAACGGATAAGCATATTTCCATTTAAAAGTCAAATGTGGGGTTTCTGTTTGCAATTAATTTGAATTTCTCATATCTGCAACCTGATTAATTGTTGTTCGCATAAAATTGTCTGCATGCCTTGCGTAAAGTTGTGTTTCAAACTGCAACCGTTACTAAATTTCAAGTAGGAATTACCGCAGTTTGATAGGTACCCAAACGTGATATATCAGGGAACAATTACAAACTATAATAGTGATTATCGTGAAAGGGATTCGCGATAAATTATGAAAATAAATTTAAGTAAAATTCAACAAACAATTTATTTCTCAAAGTTACAAAGTGAAAATTTAAGAGGAACTTTCAGTAGTGTGAATTAAATCCCAAAATAATCCTAATTGTCCTATTGCATGTCCAAAGTATAGAATGTTCCGAATGAGTTCCAAAAGTCTTGAAAGTCATGATGTACCATAATGGGCACTTTGTAATTCTAATGAATAATTTAACTAAATAAATTCTCCATAATTATATCTGAACTCATTTACAGACTCTGATCATATATTTCCAAAGATTGATATGAAACAGGAACGAATACTTGTTTATAAAGTCAGTCTCTCTCTCTCTCTCTCTCTCTCTCTCTCTCTCTCTCTCTCTCTCTCTCTCTCTCTCTCTCTCTCTCTCTCTTTTAGTTTCCCCATATCATCTCAGTGTAACTGACCTTTCGCCTATTGTTAATCATGCAGATTAATTAACCAATCAGTGAGCGTAAATTAGACACAACACCAGCCATTGCTTACATCCGCCATTTTCCTCCGACAAGCTGCTTGTGGCAATAATGAATTGATTATGACAAGTATTTACAAATTTTGCAATGATTCGTTGATTTCTCGATCGATAACAGTGAAAAGAAGTCAGTGGGAGCCTTATAATTCTGACCGTCGATATCCAGATCGTCTAAATGGAGGAATTATATTATTATTTTCCCGAAACATAGACGAAACTTTGATGAATAAAGACTTGTGGTAGCGTGTACGATCAGCTGAATATAGACATAATTGATGGTAATTACCGCGTGTTTGTTTGCATAAAAGTATGTAGAAGAAAAGCATGTCCCGTCGATAGTTTGAAGAAAAACAAAGAAACTGAAATTGAACAATATATGTAATAATGAACGTTTCTAGAATATGAGTGGAGAACCCCCTAACTTTCGGGCTTTGATTTATATTATTTATCGTGTATAGGAAGCTCTGAACCCCAGACTGCATTATTTTAAAGTTTGAAAATTTACATTTTATAATGTTGGCTTGTCCCCAAAATAATGATTTATCGTCTCGATCTTTCAGACACTTGGGTGACTCTTTACTTTCTTCATTGAATTGAAGAATGGGTGGGGGTACAAAAATGTAATTAATAATAAAGAAATACAAAAGTATTGGTTTTAGATAATTACCTTCCGATATATTAAGCATGCATTTAAATGTTTACGTTAACAATCATTGATCAAACTTCCATCTGACGAACATAGTAGAACTTTAAAAATATTATGTAAAACAGCATACTTCTAAACAGTAATTATTTATGATTTTGTTATTATTTTTGTCATTCACTTACTTCCATGGAGGCATAAACATAAGCCAGGTAAAATTAATAAGGATCAGATTTTACATTAAATACATTATCATCTTTTTGAGACAATTTCCTTTTACATGAATAAGTTCTCGAGCAGCTTCAAATTTTTTTTTATTAATTACTGAAATAAAACACTTAGGTTATTACTATTCGAACTTGAACTACAAATATAAATATTGTCTACTGCAGTATAATTTACGCAACTTTGTAATTTTACATTTTGAAGAATGACACAAATAACTTTTAATAAACATATCACTGAAACATATTTCTTTGCCAAATACTGCCGGAGGTTAAGAGGTCGTCATGTCACGTAATTTGGTAGGCGGAGCGATCTATTATTTGGCGTAAGGTCAGTTTAGCTGTTTGTGATGGAATATGCTTAGAAGAATATTTAACATGAACAGTATTCATAAAACTCTTAATGATACCAATATGTTGGACGGATTTTCTTCCTTAAGCACTAAAAAATTGCTAAACACTAATTTATTTTTTCTTTCTAGTTTTAATCGCAATCTATGTCTGCATGCTGCTCAAAATCACATGTTATATTTAGAATCATATATTGCATCCAACTAAGCCTAACTCAAGGGAGGTAATTTTGAACAAGGGTGATTACGTGAGAGATTTGGTGGGAATGAATGTGTACCGTAGGATAGGATATTTTTTCTCCACGTATTGTTCTACAAAACGCATGAAGAAAATCAGTATCTAATATTTTCTTCATATCTACATTTAATTCAGTATAAACATGTTAATTTGAAAGTTCAATTAACGCGTTTCTTTTCCCCATGGGTTTCTAAAACAAAACTTGACATTTCAAACATTTTATTACCTAATAGTATTTTGAAATATATTGCAAATTACAATAAAGGTTTCCGATATTCAGCTGACATGTAATTATCCGAACGGCATAAGTAATTCTTCCCAGTAGACAAATTTTGGATTGCACAGCTCATTACACATGATCAGGACATTTGCACGCCGGACAACCGTCCGCCTTGATGATGATGCCCACGTTACACGGGGTCAAACATTTAACTGGTGCACACGTGGCATGTGTTATCGGCACGGTGGTAGTCGTGTGTGGAACAGTGTGTAACTGCTGCAAAACTGTAATGACACAAAAAGTGATAATTACACACAAAATTATAGTGAGCAAATAATGTCAACATAATTCTAGCTGTTAGCCTGATGTGAGTGTGTGTGTGTGTGTGTGTGTGTGTGTGTGTGTGTGTGTGTGTGTGTGTGTGTGTGTGTGTGTGTGTATGATTTGGGTTTTTAACGTAACTTTAAAAATTTTTCAGTCATATCGCTACAATGTCTGCAGTGTGGCAGTTTATAGTGATGTCTAGCACTGGGGCATCATGCCGCAGACAAGTAGCATGATGTCCCACCCAGTTACATTATCCTGACACCAGGCCGACCAGTCCTAACATTAACCTCTTAATGCTGCGCGCCAAGCGAGGCAGCTGTTAGTGTTTGTCTGATGAAGTTATAGAACAACCGGAGCAACACGGAACCGTAAATCGAATCAGATTTACACATATCCTTAGCAAAATATAAAAGTCTTGTTTGCAAATGTGATGAATTCAATGAATTCAAATACGCATAACGTATGGAAATGCACACACACACACACACACACACACACACACACACACACACACACACACACACGTCTGTCTGTGTGTGTGTGTGTGTGTGTGTGTGTGTGTGTGTGTGTGTGTGTGTGTGTGTGTGTGTAAGTATACATCATGTTAGTGTAATATGGTTTGAATTCAGATGTGAAAACTCTTATGCATCTCTTTTAGTACCTACCTAAGTTAATACACTAAATAGCAATGTTACTGTTACTGTCCATTTGATTGACCATAGCGCTGTCCATTTGATTGACCATAGCACTTATCTCTATTACGCCAAAGCAAATCGCCATTCTGTTTCTTAAATTCGCTTTATAAATCAGGCATGGGCAACTTCCTCCAGGGCTCGGTCTGGATAAATGATTTTTAAAGCCAAAACTATCATATAAATTAACGGATGAAACCGGGCCACGGGACGGATTCGGCCTGCGCGCCGTATTATGCCAACCCCGGTTATAGATGCACATTTTTGACATTTGACTCCCAATGCTGGGAAATGTTGTGTTCTTTTTCTGCTGATTTCAATCAAAATCTTTCCATAAAGCATACGTTACGTTTCCATGCAATGGTCATTTCCATCCAATGGTAATTTCCATGTGGCAGCGGTATATGTATACCATATATATATATATATATATATATATATATATATATATATATATATATATATATATATATATATATATATATATATATATATATATATATATATATTACGTGCAGACATTTCATTCAGTTTTGCCTCTTGTAGTAATTAGTCGTTTGCAGTAAGAATCTCTTTTTGAAACGCTCTGTAACAAAGGTGCTCGAAAAGGGTCGCCTGAGGTTATAAGTCCGCGTTTAACGAAAAAAGTCGCTAACGGGCTCAGTCCAATACATTAGTATGTTGTTTTCTTTTGTTCTTGAAGATATGAATATTTGAAGAAATTAAGCAGGCTGATGCCCTACAAGTTTTAATTTACTGTTCAATTCACATTGTAAACAAGGTATCAAACACGGCTATTTTACCGAAAGATAAAATTCATCAACTAATACAAAAATCGTTACTGAATAAAACAGTTTTCATCCCCTAGACAATATATGCCCTATAATCCGATGGAGGAAAAGTAATGCATAGCTAAATAAACTTCCCACGCATCTCATTACATCGCCTTTCCCATCACCAAGTACACCCCACCCCATCCGCCTTAACTCCTCTAAGAAATTGGTCCAGTCATCTTGACAACAACTCGGGTAATGCATATTGTATGTACCATATTTTAAGTTTGGTAAAAATATGTTTCAAGGTGACATGGTATTTACAGTTTTGGTATATTTGACATACGACTCCACATTAGGGGAGGTTACTCCAAAATGTATCCTCTTGCAGATGGTGATGACATGGATAATCTTCCACTGTTGAATCGTTTGCATTATTTTGTATTAACCTGCGTTACATGTTACGACATGTTTAATGCTTTTTACACATCGGTCCCATACTTAATCATACAGATGGGACAGTCATTTTCTATGATGATTTAGGCCTTCAGACACTTGGACGGATATGATAGAAATGTTTGTGTTCTTAACTGTACATATGGGACAGCCATGTTGATTTACATTTTCAGAAACTTGGACGGATGTGATTGACACGCTTGCGCACTTAATCGTACAGATGGGACAGCGAGCTTCTATGTCGATTGAAACTTTCGGACACTTTGACGGATATGATAGACATGTTTGCATACTTGATTGTTCAGACTGGGCAACCATTGTTAGCCTGGTATAGTTTGAGGGAAAACTGGATTAATATAATACAGATAATACTATCATACAGGTTAGAGAATTTTTAATTCGTACTCTACTGTGATTCCAACCCAGGTCCGTGGGTAAACGGCACCAATCGCCTTGCCTGCACGCACCAGCCCATATTCCTTCACGACTAAGCGTGCATCACCAAAAAATGATGCGACTGAATCGGTGTTACATGCACTCGTGCGTAGCAGACACACTCGCATGACGAGCCAATAATTAATTCTCATCTACCTACACAGTCATTCCGGATTGCTATGAAAGAAATCAAGGTATATAGGATTAATTATAGAGAGTACGAATTAAAAATTATTTAACCTGTATGATAGCATTATTTGTATTAAATATTAATTCTGCCTACTATTATCAAGAATTCTTCCATAGAATCCAGGGATAGCACTTTCCGTTATGTCTGGTATATATATATATATATATATATATATATATATATATATATATATATATATATATGTATAGTATGTACGCTGTATCAATGATATATCACAAGATGTATAAAGTTTTCATTAAAAGGAAACAAAGCTTGCTGAGTTTCCTTTTAATGAAAAATTTATACAACGAGTAGTATATCATTGATACAGCGTACATACTGTACATATATTTTATTTATATCACATACAAATACATATATTTGCCCTTTGAACTGAGTTCAGATTTACTACGAGCAGCTGTGTATTGACCTAGTGAATGAACTCCTCACATCCCCGAGTGGGTCCGCTACAAAATGTAGCTCTATGCATTGAGTGGCTATTTACAATCACCCCTGCATATTGATAAGTTGATTGTTTTCTTTTCTTGGTTTCTATTCTTCTCCACATTGATTATATCAATATAATACACACTTATGATTTAAACATGAAAGATGGTTTTAATGATAAAAGTACAGTAGAGCACTATTTACACTGGGATAGCTACGTCATTCACATGAACGCCATTCACATACCGGTGCATGGAAATTAATGTGGAATAGAAACTAAGCCAACTGACGAACCAACAACAGGTAATTAAAAGATTTTAATATATTTACAGTTGATCTAAGTCATTATTCTGCTTTAGCAACAGTATAACCGACCATAACCCCCCACTCTCTCTCTCTCTCTCTCTCTCTCTCTCTCTCTCTCTCTCTCTCTCTCTCATCCTTTGGTCGGTTTTACTTAACTTTTCCCATCATTCATAAGTCAAGAGATATCGTGGGATAACACCAACGCAAATCCTCTACGTTCGTCATTTCATAGATTAAAATCCCGTATCTTGCTACGATGAGAGAGAGAGAGAGAGAGAGAGAGAGGCCTTTGGACAGTTTCATATTTAAATAATAATCGATTATTTAGAACATTATTGTATGTTTAAAAAAAAACAAACTACAAAACAACATTAAATGCATCACAGTATGTGTACCAAGTAACCGAGGAATTTACTGGTTTGAAACTTTGTATCATTGATAAACACTGTAGATAAATCCCAAGGAAAGTACACACGTATCGTTACGACGAATCATATTCTTGTAGGTTACTTGGTGTAATTTCTGTTTCAAGGTTTTAATCCAGCCTAAATTCCTTTTCTCTCTCACTCCACATTTCTGCGCAGTTTGTCCGTTATGCATGAGAGGGGAGGGGAGTACAGAAAGCAGAAAGAATTGTGATGAAAATGTGTACCATATTAATTCATTTAGAAAACGGGATTATTAATACTTTTCATCGTTATTTTCATACGTCACTATGACTAATGTGTGAAATTGATCATTGATCTAGAATCAACTGCAGACGCTCGCGAGAATGTTTATATATGCGTATTATTGCGCCATGGGCGGATCACAATTTGATATACCAATAGTATTGGTATATCAAATTGCTTTATACCAACACTTTAAATGCATGTTATTTGTTAATGTATGTGGTATATATATATATATATATATATATATATATATATATATATATATATATATATATATATATATATATATATAAACAAACATGCATATCTGTTTTAATTTTTTTTTTTGGCCAAGGGACATCAAAAGTGATCTATATCTATTATTTTACTTGCAATGTCTGGTAGGTGTTGGGAATAAAAGAAACTCAGCAACATTTTTCCCAGTATCGATTGGATCAGTAGCAAAATAAATTTAAGACCAAAGAAGGTAGATAGATGTGGCCTGAATTAAAATGAATTATTCTAACTGTCGAAATAGGTGACTAATGTTGAGCTAAAGCTATTTCAAAGATAATACTCTTTCTTGGTGATATACAGGGACAGGCTTATTTCAATATCGCTTCTTTAGCATTTTCACCAATGAATTTACTACTTTTGGACCTCGAAATTTTAACACTAATAAGTGGGGTTTTTGTAGTCGTTTGTAAAATCACAAACAACCTCAACACATGCATTAAAATGTCAAAAAGGTTATCTCTTCCTTATATGCGAATGAACATTTAATTTACACCAGACAGTCTGGCATATATCCTAGGCTGGATTAAAGGCGGGTTGGAAGGAGAGGGCACAAAGGAGTGAACTGGGGGTGAGGGGCTTTTGAAACTGTTCCAGTGCGTCTGACCACTTGCATTTGCTATTGTATATATGTACATTTTCAACATGTTGCGGTTTTGGTGATGGTGTGGTTGTTGCTATCTGAATATCAGATACTGTATGATATCATACCTGTAATAACCTTTGACTTTTTCCAATATCATGTGTGTTATAACCTTTACCTTTATCTGAGTATCACATGTGCTTTTAATATATCTTGTCTTTATTAATTTACAGCATTATCATTTCATCTACTCTCCAATATCATGACAGTAATAACCTTTACCCCTAGATGAATATCAGTATATGGCATCATAATTATAACAACATTTACCGACTGTAATAACCTACCTTTCCTCCTAGCTGAATGTCAGCTACTCTATCATATCATGACTGTAATACCATTTACCGACTGTAATAACCTTTATTCTTAGCTGATTATCAGCTACTGTATGACATCACGTTTGAAATAACCATCGCTTAACTGACATTAGGAAAAATACTTTATATGGTGAGCATGACAAGTTTTGTATTTTGCTAGTGATCTCTGTGGCATCAAGAGTCTGGCTGAGTAGCTGAGTAATCAGAAATGTAAAGAAAGGAGTTACTCTGGCATCAAGAGAATAACGTTTAATTACAAAGTCAGGATTTTTCTTTGCGTTTAGGAGTGGATCTGACCTAATAAAATAAGTTATTTTATGGGACTTGAACATTCATCAATGAAACAAAAGGAAGTGTTTGAATTTCGAAGTCGTTGCATGAAATCCTTCCGTATACATTTGTCTGCTTTCGTTGCCCTTTCTTCCCATGACGATTGTCCTGCAACAATCGACATAAAATTATCGGTGTAAAGATTATTTCTAGCAAGTCTTGCTGATTTGCATCCTTCTTTCAAAGATTTAATAAACAACTTTGAAAGGAGTTCATGTTCAGTGGGGGTTTCACATGCATGTAATGCAATGCTTATTAAGTAAGAAATAACTATTTTAGAAACAAAACAACCTGGGTTGAAATGGAAAGTGACATTATGATGTTAAAGTACAGCTGATAAAACAAAATCAAGTAGATGATATGCAAGAGACTAGTTTCCTCAAAGGACTCGGCTTGAATCTTGTTTCAGTTTACTTTGTCCACATAACAACTGATATTTGTGTTGAAATCCTTATATTGAATATTTTGTAGTTTACTTTGTCCACATAACTGATATTTGTGTTGAAATCCTTATATTGAATATTTTGTAGTCGGATATTCTAACTTGCTACTTATACGGTCATGTATTTAGATGTGATACTTATCTACAAAGTGATAATATTACCATCTTTATATTGACTCTGATGTTTCCAGTTATTAAGGAGAAAATGTATTAGATTAAATATAGGAACAGGTTTGCTGTGAATGTAGATCATATTCAAGTATATTAGAAATATCGTCGTACCTGAATCGTTAATAAGCCACGAAACTGAAATCAGTTTGATGCGGCTGGTGGGAAGTAGATAAACAAATTGGTGTCAGAATAGTTATCTGCTGATAGTCATGGTTTTACATGGAAGTGGGGAATTTAATATTCGCAGATATCAAATGGAGAGCCACGGGAAAGACTTTTTAGCACCTGATAATATCTCGACAACCTCAATGAATACAAAGTAGTCCATAAATCGATATACTGGCAGATGAATCCACGAGACTGGGGTGTGGGTGTAGGGGAAAGATAACGTGTTTTAATGTGTAATAGAGAGTAGTCAACACCATTTTAATGCTTTGCTACAAAGATTGTTATTATCATGATGTTATTTCTTCATGCCTAAACTAATACTGTATTTTAATGCTTTGCTACAATAATTGTTATTATATGTTATTTCTTCATGCCTAAACTAATACTGTATTTTAATGCTTTGCTACGATGATTGTTATTATATATGATGTTATTTCTTCATCCCTAAACTAATACTGTATTTTAATGCTTTGCTACGATGATTGTTATTATATATGATGTTATTTCTTCATGCCTAAACTAATACTGTATTTGAATTAAGGACCCTTCAAAGTCACGATAATCAATGTCACAAAAGCGTTGTTGAATTGTGGTTTTTCAAGATGTGGGAGGTATTTAACATTAAATGGTTTTTTGCTCCTTTGAAACCCGTTGCTGGTTCGGGAGTGTCGAATAAACCAAACCAACCCCAACCCTCAGCATCTCGTACAATACAATTAATGAAGGCAGGAGTCTTGGTGACTCAGTGCTCAGGGTGGGAGTTCGAATTCTACCACTGAATCAACCCGGGTCGACTACCGTGGTGTGTCCTTGGTAAGGCACTTTATTCCAATTGCTTCTGCACTAAACAACCTATCTGTGTTGCTGTGGAGTAAAACACAAAACCGATCAAACCATTCTTCTTTGAGCCGCCGAGACGTCTACGTCAACCATCAACCTTATCACCTTGAAACTGAGACGTCTACGTCAACTATTAGCCTGATGACTTTGAAATTAACAGTCTACCTCAATTATCAGCCACATCACCTTGAAAATCACAGTCTACCTCAATCATCAGCCACATCACCTTGAATATAGCAGTCTACCTCAATCATCAGCCGCATCACCTTGAATATAGCAGTCTACCTCAATCATCAGCCATATCACCTTGAAAATAACACTCTACATCAGTCATCCGCCACATCACCTTTAAAATAACATTTCATGTTAAGACGAATATATTTATAATATTAATAAAATCCAGTTATGCAAATGCGGCACATTTAAAATTTGTCGGCAGTACTAATCTTACATTTAAAGGAAGAATAAACACTTCTATGATAAAATAATGGCTCTCGAACATCACAAGCAGGGCTTGTCATTTTCTGGCGTCGAAAAATATTTCTACTCTTTTTCATGTCGGAGAGAATCTTGTCGTAACTCAACAGAATAAGGCTATGGTTAGTTTGCGACCTGATACACAAATCATATGAATATAAATTAATGTCTTTTCTAGCGGTTAATCGTATTCCTAATTGAAACTATGACATAACCAGACTTCTTAGATAAACTATTACATCCCACTGTGGGATGTAAAGTACAAGCTGAACGATGTCGGTAGATACACACCGATTCTGTCTGAATCACAGATTTTAAATGAAATATTGGTAACATAAACTACAAATAGACTATTTATAGAGTTATTTGTGTCATTTAATTATTTGCCCGGGTTACATGCGATAGAATGTCGTGGACAATTGCGTGTATTTATAATCGTTATCCATTGTTAAATAATAAGCAAGATTATCAACGTTCTGATTTCTTATGAACAATTTAATAATGATTGTTTGTACGCAGTTTCTTTTCAATACCTGGAAAAAGAGTTTTTTAGGGTGACCAAATTTTCAACAAAATTGTGAAAATGGTGGAACTGTAAAAAAAATAAATCTTTGCTCTCGTGTACAAATATTTTTCCCATAACTGTATAAATATGGACCTTATTGGACAATTTATATGGATATCCCCAGAACTGTATACATATGGACCATATTGGACAATCTATATGGATTTTCCAAAAAGTACGAATATGGACCAAATTGGACAATCTATATGGATTTCCCCAAACCTATATAAATATGGACCATATTGGACAATCTACTTAAATTTCCCCAAAAGTGTACAAGTATGGACCATATTGGACAATCTACTTGAATTTTCCCAAAACTGTAGATATATGGACCATATCGGACAATCTATATGGATTTTGAGACTAGTGATGCATGCGCATACAAATTTGTCCGTCGGTCGTTATTCCACAGCATAAATGAGGGTCAGCTGGAACTGTTTAACACTTCCACCATTGAAACTCTTAGAAGCATTGCAAACTTAGGAACCAAAATATTTGAACGAACTTTGCATTACCTTCCCAACGAGTCAGATAACAGAAGAGGGATTTCACCAGGATCTTTGACGTTAAAGTGCACCAGGAATGTGGAAATAAGGGGTCATTGATCGCTTTCTATATCTGGTAATGCAAAGTTTTCTGTTCCATAGACCTATCGTATCGAAGACAAATCCGCAAACTCCAATATATAACCACCAGCTTTCAGTTAATTGCGTTTAGTCGAAACTCAAGGGTTGCTAACCCTTCTTATTGTGGGTAGAAGTTGATCAGCTGCGCAGTGACACCTAGTGTGATTAGCTTGCCTAAGAGGATGTCTACTACCCTAATGGTTTGACGTCTGGACAGTTTGTACCGCTACCCTAATGGTTTGACGTCTGGACAGTTTGTACTTATCACTGGCTATCACGATGTACACTACCAAATGATCTTAAACTAAAGTGTACGTACACTACCAAATGATCATAGACTAAAGTGTACGATGTTGGATAAAGTCACACATCGTAAAAGATCGCTCCTTTTCTCTCATAAATTATCATTTTCATTGCTATATAATATTTTAAAACTTCACTGGCGTCTGTTAGGCTTAACATAACGTTTCTATGAATGAATTTGCATCAACCTTTGTTCGATTATCGTTGTGATTTTCTGGTCACAAAGATACCGTAGAGGCGAAGTTGCCTATATGTCTTCACCCATACCCTTTTCAGAAAAATAGTTCAAAGGTAATAACTGACACAAGGTGAGGAATATTGCATCTTCACGTGTGTTAAATATTTTCCATGAAATGGACACAACTATATTAAATCATTACCCGTTCGAGATCCTCCATTGTGATGTCATCGATATGACGTCACTTTTACTTAGATATATCGTAGAGCTAAAAATACACGTTCCTCACAATTCATACTTTTTCAGAATATATGGCTGCCACAAGGCTCTTTTGACACTTGGGTCAACTAATCCTTAGTGCATCGTCTTTGCGATTTAGTGCACGAATAACTGACTGAGCACGACCTTTTTTCTCTAATCAGTGATTAAAATCTTACCATGAACAAACAATAAAAACTATTCCGGAATTTTCCTCCAACGGATTGGGTAAGATCGTTACATCACGGAAGAAAGATTGCAGAAATGTATTTTAGATTGAGATGCAGCTATCAAGGCGTACGTTTTTCTCATTGTGGCAAATTTATTCACTTTTCTTTTCATTGTTTAATACGAGACAGAATTCTCAACCATTTTACGTTTAGTCTCTCCCAGTGTTCATAGTATACTCGTCAGTGGGATAACCTCATTTGGAAGTCGAAGGGCGGTAACCAATTGTGACGAGTTTGCTATAAACGCTTGGAGAGGTTGGACGTAATTTGAGGTGGTTGCTATAAGCAATGGGAGAGATTGGACGTAACTTTAGGTGGTTGCTATAAACCCTGGGAGAGATTATGTAACTCAATGTGGTGCTATAACAGTGGAGAGTATGTAGCTGGAGGCGGTTGCTACAAACACTAGGGGAGATTGTACGTAACTTGAGGTGGATGCTATAAACACTAGGAGAGATTGGACGTAACTTGAGGTGGATGCTATAAACACTAGGAGAGATTGGACGTAACTTGAGGTGGATGCTATAAACACTAGGAGAGATTGGACGTAACTTGAGGTGGATGCTATAAACACTAGGAGAGATTGGACGCAGCTAGATATTTTGTTATACACACTAGAGGAGATTGGACGTAACTTAAGGTGGTTGCTATAAACACTGGGATAAACTGGACTGAGCTTGAGGTGGTTGCTATAAACACTCCGAGAGACTGGATGTAACTCGATGTGATTGCGACACATCTCTCTTGTTAAATAACGAAAAGAACAATTAATTTACCACCTCCACTTATCTATGTTGAAGGGTTTCTTTTCCAAGCCAATCGACTTCATCAAGAAAGAACAAAATTTAATGTTTTCGATTTGGAATTTCCATTCCTACAGTCAAGAATTTATGTACTTTACCCCTCTTCTAAAATTTTATATGGAAATTATATTATGTAATTTTGTAGCGATTTTAGCGCAACAGGTATTTGCTTTTTTGTAGCGTTATAACATAATGAGACCGGTAAAAGTTATGACACACTGAGGCTGGTAAACGTTAGGACAATGGGACTGATGAAATTTTAGATGGTTGCTTCAAAAACTCAAGTATTGTAACGCGGGCAGTATATGCGGTGTTCTAAGAATTTAACAAGCTGAAATTAATGTCCAAAATCACAGGGACTGGGAATGATCAACTCTCTCCACAAAACACTATAATTCTAGGATTTGATAACAGTTTATAACTGAAATGTCCCAACTATCCTTCCAATGAAACGTTAATTAGGCTTCCACTGGCTGACTGGTTAATTCCTTGCATGTGCCTGTGACGTAGACGAAGAGTCCAGGCGTCAATAGTTCAATTATTTTCAAGAAACTTGCTTTTAATGAGAATTATTTATTCTCTTTCAAATAAGGACAGAATAAAAATAACCAAAAGTAGTTTGTTTATTAGGATCCCAAATATTCGTGCACATGATGCATTTTCGACAATCTTGAGTAATTATTATGTAGCCTTGTTGTTTTCAAAATTAATACAGTCGAAAAAAAGACAGGTTTATTACTGAGTCAAAAAAAAGTATAGGGTCGCATGACATAAACTTACAATTTAAAACTGGACTTGTCTTACGACATTTACTTGGATGGAACTTTTCTTTAATTGTATTTATATGGTCTCAAAATGCAGAATTGCTGCTATAATCTCAAGACCTGCCATAAATTCTTGTTGTATTTTTAAACTTTATTTGAATTGATTCAGCAAATTATCATTATTAGATACCGTCTATACTTGCTTATAAGACGAGTCCAACAGCAAACTGCACATACCCAGATCTGCCGTCGTATAAAGCGCCGGCAGATCTGGGGGTGTGCAGTTTGTTAGGAGTAATTATTAAAACAAAGAGATCCTAATCTGCAGTTCATTATGCTACGGCACATTAGGATTTTTTGCAGTTTGACTCGACTTAAAGCGATTAAACCGGTACTCCAGCAAGTATTCATTTTTGTAAATAACAAATTCGTATGATCACAGTTTTTATTTTGTCCTCAAGAGCCCCCATTGCTTCCATGTACTTGTCTGATCACATTAACAAAGAGAGTGTTAAATGTCGTCTGCATCCAATGTCATCCAGTTAGAATCATAATCACCGTAACCAATATCCCCCATTGAGAATCATAATCACTAATCAATATCACCCACTGAGAATCACAATCAATGTAACCAATATCACTCATTGAAAATCATAATCACTGTAATCAGTATCACCCATTGAAAATCATAATCACTAACCAATATCACACCCACTGAGAATCATAATCACTAACCAATATCACCGATTGAGAATCAATCACTGCAACCAATATCACCCATTGAAAATCATAATCACTGTAACCAATATCACCGACTGAGAATCATAATCACTGTAACCATTATCACCCAGTTAGAATCATAACCACTGTAACCAATGTCACGCAGTTAGAATCATAACCAAATAACTAGGGTTTATTGATAGAGTGGGATTGTATTTTCTGTCAATAATAAGTCAGACGCTTTCCAGCACGTCGCTGTCCTCGGCAAAGAATTAGTCGGCATTTTGATATTATTAGAGAACTTAAAATGATTCAGACATTGAATCTTACGTCAGGAAGAAACAATACATACGCTTTCAATCAATCGAAAGTATGCTTACCCATGTGCCAACTCAAATGTAGGGAGGGCGCTAATTTAAATTGTTAGAACTTTTGCACAATCCTATTATATCATATATACTAATAAAATATATTTAAACTAAGATATAAAAACTGCTCTCCTTTCCGATCGGTTATGAACTTTCACAGTTTGACTACTTTCACCCATTTGAAATAAGCTATCAGAGTTTCTTTTTCTGACTGACTTGTATTACTGACGTCGCACACATCAGAATGTATTACTGACGTCGCTCACAACCGAATTTATTACTGACATCGCTCACATCAGAATGCATTACTGACATCGCTCACATCAGAATGCATTACTGACGTCACACATATCAGAATGTATTACTGACGTCGCTCACAACCGAATTTATTACTGACATCGCTCACATCAGAATGCATTACTGACGTCGCTCACAGACTATTATTGATGTCGTTCACATCATAATGTATTACTGACGTCGCTCATATCTGGAGGAAATGGGTTTTGAATAGAGATGCATATAACGATATCAGTCATTCCAAATGTTGTTCCTGTTTGTCTTTTTCTGAGTGTACGTCCGTTATTATGACCTTTTCAGTGATATAATATAAGGTTCTAACTTAAGAAGGCTTATAATAAAATTATTGTCTGAAATGACCGATAAATGTACATTAACCACAATAAGGAGCACTTTTTCGATATAATCAAGTATGGCGCGGAGGAAGTTATCTCTCTTAACATTACAGTCATCAGGGGTAGGGTACGACTGTTTAAGCAAATTCCCTGACTCTGCATTCTCAGTTCCCCTACACGGATGGCACGCAAAGATCAGTTGAAATATGCCTTAGAATAAACTGCCACAAGATTAAAATTATTCATTCCAAAATAAACTTTTGTAGAAAAATTCAATATCTGAATTTATATTTCTTACGACTTAAATTATATTACCTTGCAAGGAGAATATTTAATTGTGATATCCTCTAACATATACAGTGTGATTCTTTCACGCTCCAAACACACGACTCATTCGATTACTTAACACAAACATTCACAAATGGAAAAACAAAAGTGTGATTCATATTCAAAAATGAAGGTAAGATTCATATAATCTCGTGTAATGAAAGTGAGATTAAAATAATCTCATGTAATGAAAGTAAGATTCAAATAATCTCATGTAATGAAAATAAGATTCAAATAATCTCATGTAATGAAGGCAACATTTGTATTCGATTGAAACATCAATTGAAAAAATATGATCAATCAATATAACAATTGTACCAAACACATTACTCGTGACTCAGTCATTTGTACAGCCCGTACAATTCATAACCACGTACGACTCAAAATATTTGTAAAAACTTGCAAACGAAACATTTTGACCTGGTTTACGTGTTCATTGTCAAACCACACAGTTCTCTTGAATTCTTGGGTTGGCCGACTTGTATTGTATTGGCCACACACGCCCTTCATGGATCCACCATGCGCACAAGTTTACAAATCAGCAGTTCCGTCCTTGTATGGTCTTGATGGTCACACCTGCTTGCACCCCCATACAGACATACAGACGGCCAGACCGACAGCCTGATATACCCGCACACACACGTACAGCTAAAATAAAACCAAACTGGTCATAACAACAAGTTCAGAATTAAAATCTATAGATACATGCTACTAAATTAAACTCTTAATAGCAACTTGCAACAATTCAAAAGTTTACAACGTTTCAAATCCACGTAGTGGTAAGGCAATATTTCACGCTACGACATTAAAAACTGAATATGCTTCACATATCAAATAAAATAAAAACGTAACACTTACCCCTATGGTTGTAGAACAAAAATGGAGAACGTACAAAAGACCAATGTGTCAATTAAGAACCTTGTCTTAAATCTCCAGAGGAATGAGTCTTAGGTAAAATACCCGTGCATACCGTGCTTTTAGTGTCTCTCGCCGCAAGCGATCTACAACGGGATACATGCTAATTCAGTCGCTTAACGAGAAAAAAACGAAAAAAAAAAATTATTCACCCTAGGTAAACGTTGTACGCATGTACGATGAAAATGATCAAATCATTCTAAGGCGAAACCAAGTATTTCTTGCCTTATTCTGTGACAATTTGACTAATGAGAAATATAAGCAAGTAAAAAATTTCAAAACAGAATAGTCTCTAATGATATTTCAGTAATATAAAGGACAATAACTTCTTGATATAAACTGTGTGATTCTTTATCAACATCTGAATATACTTTTTTCCTCGATGAAATATTTTAAACTGAAGGCAATTTTTATCTATCGCGTTTAGAATCAGTGTCTGGTTTAAAGCAATGTTGTTGTTGTTGTTGTTGTTATTATTATTATTATTATTATTATTATTATTATTAATTATTAATTAAGGAAAATGAAAAAATGTCACTTTGCTTCCAAATATATGAAATTTAATCACAAAATGTTGTTCCACTGAGTGACTATGGCATTCCATAATGTGTGGACACGAATAAATTATTTCATACCAGCCATATTTAGCTATGTGTCGACACGGATAAATAATTTCATACCTGTCATTTATATAGATAGTTCCACCTTACCAGATATTCAGATTTTCACATTAGATTAAATAAAAATTGCACCGTGAATGTTTGTCGAAATCTGATAGATATGTATTAGTATGTATACATTGCAGGGATAGACAAATGGTGATCGACTTCATGAATTTATGTTAATGGAACTCAGAGGAGACTGTAGGTGGGTGGGTATTTGTTATGTATATCTATATTCTTTGTAAGTCTTGGTACATGATTGTGTCTATGTTATCGATAGGTTTTATTCATGACTATAAACTTTAATGATCATCCATAGTCAGGATATCAGACAGTTAATATTGTACACGGGTATAAAATTCTATTTTGAGAGATTAAGAATGTAGATTACATAGGATCTATAAATAGTTGGTGACGTAGGTGTTTACGACCATTAATAATAACATTAATAATAAGACCTGTTTACGAGTTTGTGGCTTTTTCCCATTGGACAGGCCGATCAAGTGAGTTCTTAGAAGAATTTAGTCATTTCCCGTTGGATGCGTTAGGTCACATGAATACGTATTTTGTAATATTAGATTGAATACAAAGCTCTGTAACATGGGGTACATTACGACAAATAGTCGTAATAGACACTTGAAGATGTATATAAGGAGAGAACTAAGCAAACATATTAATTCCAATTCTGGATTCCTTTCCTTTTTCTGATTCCTGTTTCATATATTAAAATCAGTTTCAGGATGTGTTTGATCTTGTGTTTAGATAATTTGAGAGGTGACATTTGTTTAGATGATGAATTGGAATTACAAAATGTTCATTGTATTAGAACATTATTTTGGGACTGTTGTAGATTATTCAAGGGAATTCTGGACAATGCCATTGTGACACGTACATTTGAGGATCTTAAATTCATTCGGAACAATGGATTGTTTTGGACTTGAATATAAATTTTTTTTAGGATTATTTTGGATTCAATTCATAATACTGTACGTTCCTCTTACATTTTTATTTTATAACTGTGATAATTAAATTATTTTTTAAGTTTTACTAAACTTGTTGGTTCTGCTTCTTTCTGTTAATTTATGACGATAGAGTCGTAACAGTAATCCAGTTAGCACTGCTAGCCTTTGAGTGAAGGCTCGCATTTGGACGCTTCAGAGTTATCTTCATCGATCATTTCTTGGGTTTTTTCTTCACAAATTTACGAAGAAACAAATATGTTCAAGTAGTGATCGGCAGTGCTAATATAATTTAAATAGCCAGTAAAACAATTGGGCGAGTCGGGGGGGGGGGGGAGGAGGTAGAAATAAAAGTGGTGAAGTTGGCAGTCTGATAGGAAGTTTGTACAAGGTTAATCAAATATCATCTCGAAGATAGTTTGTACAAACTTAATTAATTATCAACAGCAGTTCGGTACATGCTAACGGAATGCATTGAGAATCAATGGCTAGTGCTAACGTATATTTATGACAGATCTTTTCCATACGTGAGTCTCTTTTTATCATTTGTAAACTCACAATGGGTATTTTTTTCATTCAATTGTGGTGAAAGCTTATTGTTTCGATGTGATCTGATATTTGAAGAGAGAATACTCAATATTGTTAAATTAGAAGATATGAATGTTTTTAAACATTTCAGCAACAGAATAATAAAAAACTAAAGAAAAAATGAATTTTTGTTTCATTTCATCAAAAGGCATACATAACTATAGAAAGGTTAATTGAGTGACAAGTGACAATAAATGTTGCGTTAACGTGATTCTCCAAGGTAACAGATTTATCTCCAGTGAGGTTTTCGATTAAAAAAAAATATATATATTTTGATGTGGAGTATATGGACATAACAAAATCTCTTAATGACCTACTTCACTCTGGATGAAAACCAAATAACACGTTTGGACGTTCTTGACTCTCTAACTGTGCTGTTCACAGATCAATAACTGCTCCTAGAATATTCTTTGTCTTGAGAGTGGAGTGTCATACAAGGTTAACACCGTATCATTTGTTATTTTGATTTGATTTAACGCAATTTTCAGTACAGGAGGGGATATACATGGCGGGCAGTATATTTGATGGAGAAAATACCCAGCCAAGAACGGCCCATCCAACTAATGGCAAGTTTTCTCACAAACCCATACGGGCAAGGGTGACATGTCAGTGCTCTGTAAAGGCGAGCGACTTAGACCACTCGGCCACCCGAGGTGCCTGATCTAGTGGTGCTGATGCCTCTACGAATCCGTATCCTATTTACATTTTGTAATCTTGATACTGGAAATTTGTTGTGTTTTGTGTTTAACTCCATTTTTCAGCACATGATAGGCTATACATGGTGGCCAGTATATCTGGTTTAGGAAGAACCCGGAAAAAAAATAAAACACCGACCCACGGGAAGATACTGGCAAGCTATAGGAATCACGGTACTAATTCAGTTCCCATAGTAAACCTATGCAAACACCATGATATTAAAATTTCAATAACTTAAAATTTCTGACTGCTCATGATCAAACCTATATTTATCAGTATAGATGAAGCCTGGATGTCAGCTTCTGTGTAGAGGAAAGGATATGAGCCGCGCCATTTTCTGGACCTGCATGTGTTTGAAACATGTGCTTTCAATTCCGCTCCAAAGAGTCAGGTGCTAATGTTAGTAATGAGTGTTCCAAACTCAAGACTGTTAAAGGGCTGAAATTCCATCAATAAAACAATGTCTCTATTTTTTTCACGTACAACTAGGATAAACTCTCAAAAGATTCTTTTTCCTAAAATATAACTTACATTATTAACTAATCCTGCCAAGCCAAACCCATATATACTCTATTTTATGTTCACCCATTTCCAGGCTGGTTCCATTTTTCCATACCATTAGAACCGTGTGTCCTTTATGGCATACCCAAGCTGTCCGTGCCTGAGACTCGACCTACTCAGAGAGAAGTGAGGCGTCTGTGGTCTACAAAGGCGAGCGCCTTAGTCAGTTAGGCCGCACGGGGTGCTAATATTGGGCACATTCTATACAGTGTTAGGATTTTGAAATATAAATAAAGTTCATCATCCAAATTTTACAAGAGGGGCTTTTAAAAAAAGTAATTTTAAGAGACCCTTATGGGTGTAATTGAGACGATTTAGATGGTTACAAAATAAAGGGAACATTTTATGAGAATGAGTTATCTCATTACACTAAACTAAATGTAATATTTATGATTTAAAAAAATGAAAAAGGAAAGTTGTCAATGACAAAATATATCATTTACTTACAAGGATTTGATGACTGTTTTAACAGTCTGGGATCATCAGAACATATAAAATGTAGAAAGAACTAAATAAAGACGTAGCACTGAGAAATTACAAAGACGTTCTATAAAACAAATCAACCATTTTATATAATTAAAAACATTTTATTTTTAAACCTGTTTGTGAAATAAATGTCCTCACGATTACATGGTAAAATTCCAAAATACGACAAACCTAAATTATCACCCACGTCAATTAAGCTTCCTGCAAGACAATATATGAATGAAATTATTTTTTAAAAAAAACAAAAAACAAACAAACAAAAAATAAACAAAAACAAACAACAGTTGCAAGAAAATGAGTAAGGGATCCCTTTAGATCTGAACAAATATAGATTTGAAGAGAACGTAATCAGGATCTACATATGTTTTGTTATGTTGTAAAAAAAAAAAAAATTCCCAACCAGGAACGTGCTTTGCAGGAACGGCAACCTCTATTCACTCACCATTGCAATAATATAGTCAGGTTCTGTCAGAAACTGTAGAGTGGGTGTAACAGCAGTTGGCCACTTTTTCAAACTATCTAAAAATAGCAAGTAGAAAAACATCGAATTGCGTAAATAATGTACTCACTTGATGAATAGTCCAATCTTATGAATTAACCCTATCATAAATTTTGACATTGTGACAATCTGGGTTACCAATGAGCGATCATTTTGAATCTCGATAATAGACCTAAATGTAAACATGTCATAAGAAAGAACAACATTTATAGAATCGAATTTATATGTCATTGAAAGAACAATACATAATGACTGGAATTGATACAGTTCATAGAAAGAAACCAGGTTTATACATGTCATGAAAAGGAACAACACATATAGACCCAAATTTATACAAGTTACAGAAAGGATCAATAAGTTTGTGGCGTGTAGTAATGCTTTACGGCAACTCAGCACAATAATGGCTATGGACAATCAAACCTACAGTTCGAAAAATGTAAAAAATAATTGTATAAAATTTTTTGAAAATAAACGTAGACATCAAGTACAACAAAATAAAAAGTAAATCGTAAAAATGTTAAAATTCTGCAAAATGACTATCATATAAACGATAAAGGTAACACATACACAATTTTTAAAACATAGTTAGCTAGGAACAATCCATACGGACCCAAATTTATACATGCCACAGAAAGGGACAAAATATATCGACCCGAATTCAAATATGTCATAGAAAGAAAAAATACATATATACACAAATGTATACTTGTCATAGAAAGAAACAACATGTGTGTCTGTGTGTGTGTGTGTGTGAAATTTGGATTTTTAACGTAGTTTTAAATTTTTTTTAGTCATATCGCTACAACGTCTGCAGTGTGGCAGTTTATAGTGATGTCTAACAGTGGGACATAGTGCCACAGACATGTAGCACCATGTCCCACCCAGTCACATTATCCTGACATCTGGCTGAACAGTCCTAACACTAACCTCTTAATACCATTTTTATAAGTCTTTGGTATAACTCGACCGGACTTCGAACCGGCGCCATACCGCATCCGAGGAGGAAGCTCTAACTAAATAGGCCACCGGAGCGGTCAAGAAATAATACATTAAGACAGAAATATATAATGTCATAGAAAGGATAAATAAATAAAGATCGGAATTTATAAATTTCACGGAATGGAAATATACAAATAAACCCAAATGTATGCATGTCACATTGTGGTGTGTTATGAAGATTACTCAGCTTTACGCCGTATTTTAAAAACCTTTTCTATACTGTGAGCCTGAAATAAAATTGACACCAAACTAATTGTATGGTCTGCCTAATTATTTTCAAAAATGATAGATGATTGCGAGTTAATGGTTCTACTTAATGTTCTCTTCCTGTAAAGACGTTAACGACAATGAAATATAGTCTCCCCAAAATGTATTTGCAGAGGATAGCATTGACTTGTCTCAAGCAAAATGCATTTCCACAGGGCAGGATTCACTTGTCTCAAACAGAATGAATTTGCACAGGGCAGGATTGACTTGTCTCAAACAAAATGTATTTGCACAGGGCAGGATTGACTTGTCTCAAACAAAATGTATTTGCACAGGGCAGGATTGACTTGTCTCAAACTAAATGTAATTGCACAGGGTATGATTGACTTATCTCAAGCACAATGGCGCTGGCCTTGCCGGAAATATTGAACAACAAATGCCTGGCTGCAGTTAAGTGAATCACCATATAATGATCTCTTTTTTCTCAGATTCTAAATTCATTATGAAATGGTTAAATATAATGACATTATGTTTCCCTTCAATCTGTACATTGCTGATAGTAAGTAGGCCCGAGACAGACATGAAAACAAATAAACACGGGAGTAAATAGAGTTGCAGACTGAAAAAATCCATTCAATTTGTATGCATATTAAAGCAGTAAAAATGTGTGCTTTAACATGTATGTATATTAAAGGAGTAAAAAGGTGGTCTTTAACTTATATGCATATTAAAACAGTAAATGTGTGTACTTTAACTTGTATGCACTACAAGACAGTAAAGATATGTGCTTAAACTTGTATGCATGTTAAAGCAATAAAGATGTGTGCTTTATCGTTTATGTAAGATAAGAGGATGACCCATTGAAAAGAAACTGTTTATAGGAAGTCTCAGAATATCAGCGTAGAAATTTTGATTTGTGCAGTTTCTTATGTTGATCTTTTACTTCACATTTTCTTTCTTTGTACTCCTAGACTTACACTTACTGTGGCAGTGAGTCCTCAGGCCCCCAAACCAACCCTCCATAATTACACACACACACACACACACACACACACATATAT
>JAECUM010033608.1:0-49683 GCA_016617855.1 Megalonaias nervosa
TTCTATAAATAATGTCATTATTATTACCAATGACAATGAATAGTACGAGTATAACAATGAAATATCCAACATGATAATAACAGTCAGCACTACAATGATTAACTTTAGTAATCTTATAAATCGTAAATCACTGTATCAGATTTTAGTAGTCAAATGCTACTGTGATTTGTTTTAGTAGTCAAATACTACTGTGATTTGTTTTAGTAGTCAAATACTACTGTGATTTGTTTTAGTAGTCAAATACTACTGTGATTTGTTTTAGTAGTCAAATACTACCATGATAAACTTAGTAGTCAAACACTACTTTGTTAAACTTTCCATATGACTTAAATAATCACATAAATGTCAGTATTATAATTGTTATGTTGCCCTCAATGTAATGGCACACTGCCTGGTTCCAACTGGTGACACATACCTCTCTTGTACAATGGTACAGCTGCCAAGCAGCTGGATGGGTAATACTGGTAACCATTTACCCATCTACCTCAGGTCCAATACCACGTAGCTACATTGCCAAGTTTTCTGCAAATTACTTAACTCCTAAGCATTCCTAGTAGCCTCTGAGCTAGATACTCCTAGTCCCATCTAGTGAGCTATGCACAAGAATACTTTACAAATAATCTGTTTCACAACTGCTACCTAAATTAGTAAATGCAGATGTGTTCTACGATACACTACTCAAGAGCATTAACTGGTACATACTACAAGCACTCCCATACGTGTGAATTCCAACAATGCATGAACAACACATAGATGTACTGTTGATAAAGCCTAAAAAAAATGCCATGTCAAAATCTAATACATATCACAACATCCCATTAATTATTAGTTAACATTACAACAAAGTAAACTATATTAAGATGGATTGCATAGGTGAACGTATCTATTTTTCTGACTAATAGAGCCATACATATCACGCATAACAACACTACATAAACCGTACATACTCCGTAAATTACTTTAAAAATACAGTAGTTACTGTAGTTGTTGAGAATAAAACACCGGTGCCAACCTACATTAAAACATTGCTGCATCATATGAAACTGAACATGAGTCAGCCAATTTCAAATTTAATAATAGGAAGCATAACTCACCTAACTTGTTGGCTTGATGAAAGACTTCCAGCCTAATGGCAGTGACACTTCACATGCTGCAGATTTGACTTGAGTGTCTTCATCTCCATGCACACATCATTAAAGGAGAAAACTTTAGAAATAAAAAAAAACTACATGGTACCAAATGTATCACCTTGATTATCTCATAGACTATGGCATATCAGATGCATCATATCAGGTATTTCATAACATGGGGTTGTATTCAGTTGGAATTATGAGTCGGTTTCTCTCCTTTGCCAACCAAGGTTTATTGCCTACCAGGTTTTTTGGCAAGAAAACAGCTGTCTCAGCTGTATTTGTGCTGGCGATGACCAAGATAGAATTTTATGTCCAGTTAGGACTCTCCATTTTCACTTGGCAGCCTCTAAAGGTAGAAGGAAGGATAGGAAACATTTTTTCCTACCATTTAGATGGTTCAGCTGATATTTCAGCTTCTACTAATTTTAGGTGGATTTTATTGACTGTCAAGAGAGCTTACCTGTCCATTACTGATAGGGACCTGTCTTTCATGAAAATTAAAGCCCATGAGGTTCATGGTATTGTTGCCTCATGAGCCTATGTACTCTGTTATCTTTGGAGCATATGATGAAAGCCATGTTTTGGCACTCACATACTAATTTCTCCTTATACTCTCAAGGCATTTTCTCACTGGGCCCAATCATTGTTGCTCAAAAGCAGCCTATGTGGATTCCATCCCATAATAGTCTCAAGCTCTTCAGTGAGGGTGAATATTCCTTGTGTTTGTTTTTTCTGTTTGCCAGTTTTGGGATCATCAAACCTACCAAATTGACAAATTCAGCTACGCAGTAGTAACAGGTATGATATCATTGATATTAAAATGTGGTTTGTTGGGTGAGGGTGAAAGTAATTTTAGTAATGTAATACTTAATTGTTACTATTGCCAGATTTACTCCTCCCTCACTGTACTGACATCCCACTTTAGACTGCTCCATTAAATATATGAAGAGTACCTTTCTCATATGCTTTAGATGCATTGGGTTCTCACATAGGGCTCATCCAGTGTTCTGGAAGATTCTTTTTTACTCTGATGGAGGACGGAATTTTCATTAATTAGTTGGGTATTGTTTTCCAGGAAAAGTCAGCTATGCAATAGCAACAGGTAAGCATCACATTAAAATTAGTTTTACCCCACCCACATCCCCCCCACATAAATAGAATTTTGTTGTACATACCATTAAATAGCAGTTATTGAGTTTATTTAAATCCATTTACGTCCATTTTCGTTGAAGGTCATTATATACAATCCTCAAGAAATTCATAAGACATAAGCAGTATTTAATTAAATGGAGATTTTTGACAGGCTCAACTTTAAGGTGTCATCCAGTACAAACTGTAATGAAATTTCACACTGTGATATCACAAAGAAAGCTTCATGTGGTGAAAAGAAATGTGTACTACCCTGTTACTTATTATGATTAGACCTGGTGTCCACTGTTCCTGATCCAGTTTGGTTTCTTGCCACCATTGTAAAAATCCATTGTAATCAGTAATTTTTGTTTGGAAATTTTGTTATGACATTTAAGGTGCAGAACATTCAGCAATCAGGATTGAATTGACTTTGCTTAATCTATATTTAGTATTACAATTTAGAACAAAAATTAATAGTTAATTTGCGTAAATGCACCTACATGATAATGTTGGTATACATGTTAAATGGGAAGTCTAGGGAAGACATTTATATACTTTCAAATACACAGAAAAATGCATTTGCTTCTAATTTTAACTTGACAGTTGTCGCTACTTTAAAATTGAAAATCCATACTAGGACAGAGTTTACTTTATTTATTATTACCGTCATTAATCCTGGTATTACTGGGTTGTTTTTGCATGACCTTATTACAAATCCTGGTATTACTGGGTTGTTTTTGCATATCTTATTACAAATGCTGGTTTGTTTCTAAGAGCTCATTTGTGTATTTGGAGTTCTTTTAGAACAATACATGCATTTTTGAGTCATTTGTTGCTAAGCTAGAATTTATGGTCAGATTGGGGTGAAAGCATACAAAGTATATTGCATGCTAACATGAAAAATGCTAGAGACACTCATGTATTTTCATGGTTACCTTTACAACAAAGGAGGAAAACATGGTTGAAAAATAATTGTTGAGAAAAAGAAATCAAACATGCCTTATAATTATTCATCACATATTATTAGCCATAATGTGCACACGGATAATTAAATTTTTTGGCTATATGTCACTTGTATCCTCAGTTCATTATTTCTAGGTCCGAGCTGGATGATTAGAGTTTTACTTTTTAACATGACCATACATTTCTGTATGTTACAGTATATTTCTCGTATGTTCATTTAACCACAAATTGTCTCCATATCAAACATGACTATATGCAATTATTTATAGTTAAATGATAAAGAACCAGTACTAATCATGGAAAATGATAAATAATCATTGAAATTACATTGCTTACCAGGGTAACCAAAATTAAAAGGATGAAAGTATTAAAAGAAGATGTATGTATTACATAAAAGCTATTGGCAGAAACTTCGGCCAAAAAAATAAGTGGCCAAAGAATTATAAAGATCTAAATCTGATGCTGTCAGTGACTGGTGGTTGCCTTGTGCTTGTAGCACGTTTGTTTGCCATAATGTTGTTGTGGATGGTTTTGCAATGCAGATTGGAGTAGTCACAGTGTGAATCTTTGGACCAAAGTGGGCCAACAGTCATACAGCCGCAGTGCCTGGACTGCCTTGTTTCCATGGTACACAGCAATGTTTGCCAGTAGCTGATGAGTGGGATGATGCCGCAACTGCTGGTGGTACAAGCGACTTGTCCCATGGCCACCACAGCAGACATCTTACAATTTTATTATTTGTTTCTTTTCTTGAATGGATGGTTCTATTAACATGGGGTTTCACTGAAAACCTTTTTATGATGTCTCTTCTTTCGTAAATGAAAATGGTGATAATCTGAGATCCATGTGGCTGTTACAGCTGTCTTATTGACAATGGGATATCACCAATGCTCTGTGCTTGTATGTGGCTGTGGCAGCTGTCTTGAAAATCTTGAAGTTGCTACTCCCCTGAATTGATGGTCATAATGACATGGAGTTTTGACTACATGACATTTTAATGTCAGTAATAATTTGTCACTGTCTGACTTATTAAGCTTTACCTTTCTGTGATGGAAGTGCTTCATCCATGCTAGATGCACAAACTTTTTGTTTTAGCAATTTCTTAGAACACATGCCTCAGCTCAGTGGCCTGTGTTCTATAGCATCTCCTCATTCATGTTTTGGACAACTTTTGAGTCAACATGCTGTTACGACCCTGTAGTTAAATTACATATGTGTTAAAATTTAAATTCTTCTAATTCTTTGTTTCATTTTTATTTTATTTTTACATCATTAAATGTAGTTATTATTATTATGATGATTATGTTTGTATGGGTCTAATAGTTTGTTAGAAACATCGTATTTATTTAAAACGTAAATGTGACTCGTGTAAGCACGAGCTTTGTATGATAGTAAATTTGTCGCAAGTAAACATTCAGCAATAGCTATGTAAATGATTGGCTGATAATTGTTCAGGCTTTCGTAATGTCCAGATGGATTGCGAAATCACACGTGTCTTTTGTGCGTGTGTACATGAAACGACATATTAGTTTCTTTTATATGCTTAGTTATCGGTAAGATAGTCGTAGTCATAGTCATAGTCGTAGTCGTAGTCAGTCGTAATTCAGAGTCACATCATAACATCTTACAGAGTTTATAATACCTTAAGAAAGGTATTTCTGTGCTGGAAACAGTTGTTCATTCGTACGAGGAACAACATGTGTATTGTTAGTGGTGGTAGCTGTATTTCATCTACTTTCTAAATAATTATTTTCCCTGGAGAACAACACTACTGGCTTTGGACAAAGACATTTGATGAAATTATTTCTAAATCAGAACAGAACAATACAAATTGTGCTTTACAGTGAAAATCTGGACGTTCTGTGTTAGCCTTCGTCTGACGTCATCATCCACCATCTTGGAACGGAACTGAGATTCAGACTATATCAAATTAGAACTGTTTATTTACAGGATTTATGTGTTTTCACAAATTTAGAACAAATTTTTGGATCGTCTTCGTAAATCGTAAGTCTTGTTTCACATATTTACCTTTTCTCTGTGTTTTCTAGGAAATAAATTATTTTTGTTAAAAATTTACAAAGCTTGTTGTTGTCACTCTTTCTTTGTGTTACTTTGAACGAGCCGATATGTAACAATGCAGAAAAAACTTGGAAGAGGCAAAAATATCTACAAGTGATAGTTGTTGCTATTAAAATAACAGGGCTGGAGATTCACTGAGTCATAATTCTCTTTAGTGAAATTATCCTCTTTCCATATCTATCCAAAAATTATTGTTTGATAAGATGACATTGATAATTTTTTAATTCGTGCATTGCCACATGATAAGTGACCCATCCTTCCTCCTCCTATGTATGGATATGGGATGTTGTGGTAGGAATATGTAATGATTTCAATATTACAGGTCCTTAAAAATTATCCATTCATAATTTACAACAATGTTTTCAATTGATGGGGGCCAAATATTATTTTGTTAAAAATGCCTGTACTTGCATTTAGACCAAGATGTTAATCCCTACCAGCTGCAGAGTATGTAATTGGTACATCCAATTAAGTTCTCTGTCTTTGCTAATAATAGTGCTACTGGAGAGCTCCAGATTAGATGTAATAATTTTGATTATCTGATATTTAACACAATCTACGTTTGTGGTCAGGTAAATTAAAATGCTTAGACTCCAGGGAATCTTTATGGTTATTGATATCCCTCAAGTGCTCTTTTATTCTTATTTGTAATTCCCTTTTAGTCTCACCTACATATTGGTGTTCCAGGCACTGACAAAATTGGGAGAATTAGTGAATCTCGGGTGTTGATTAATTTCTAATTCTCGAGCAATTTCCCCTTTAAGGCCACACTCTTGGAGGTAGTAAAATCCCTTTTTTAATTTCACTTATTTGGAAAGAAGTTTTCTTGCTTCTTTATATAGCGGAATTGATTGGGATAGTAGTAGCAAATGCTTCACCTCTGGGCATTATCTAACTGGTTATTCCAGTTTTCTCTTTCTGTTTGAAGTCTCATTTCTACTGACAACTGTATGTATAGAAGAGTTGGACAAGAGTAATGATGCACTCTCATATAAACTCATCTGGCTGTCATTGGTTTTGGGATCTGTTGGATTGGATTCCTGCAGAGAGCCACCTTCACTTCCGATCGAATATAAGGTTAAGAAAGATGATGACTGTTTGGATGTGGAAGCGAACCCTCCCATCTGCTGGGGTGTACTTAAGTCACCCCCTATCCCTGACCAGTTTTGTTACTACTGTAACTCAAAAGAGGGAATAATATGAGTTGATTCATTTGTTCAGCTGTTCATGTCATCGTGTGGTTTATTTACCCTTTTGTTGCCAGTGTTGCCGGCAACAAAGTGAATTTCTGCAAAGTAAAACATGTTAATGTACCCTGCCTCAAAAGAGTAGAAATCTAAGTCTTATTATAGATCTTTCCATTCTAAATTTCTGCTAGAGGAAACGTTCAAGAAACATTTAAGATGGAAACTGCAACTTCAGTTTGGAATATTATCAAACCATCCAACTAGGCAGTTTCCACTGATCTGCAGGCTGCATACATCTAGATCCCAATTTTTGCTCCACACAATATATATTTCTGGTTCTCATTTGGACAGGAAGTATTTCAATTCAGAGTCATGCCATTTGGTCTAGCTTTAGCACCCAGGGTCTTCACTAGAGTCATGAGCATCATAGTTGCACACTGAGGCACTTGGGGATTCTGCTGATTCAGTACCCTACAAGGATGCACTTTGAGATCAAATTTCTCAGAGTAGATCTTTCAGTACCACCTCAAGTGGTGGTACAGTCATAACAAGTTTCTTAGGGGAGTTCCTATTTATGCCTTAGAACCTTACTCCCATCTGTACAATGACATGTCAGATTCAGGTTGGGGATTTAGAGCCATTGGTCAAAGGGAGACATTCTCCTTCATGTCAGCAAGTTGGAAATGAAAGCCATGGAAGGGTGCTCAGAGCATGTCAAAGGGATTGCCTCATGGCGTTCTCAGACAACATACATCTCAGACAAGGAGGTATTCATGCTCTTTTTTCAGCATGGAAGTCTGGAACCTTCTACATTGGGCAGAAGAGATTACACTTCATGTTATGTTTGTCTATAATTTCTGTAAATTTTATTCATGGCTGTATTTTGTAGTGATTATCTTTAGTTGAAACTGCGTACATGCATAAGTTCTATTTTAAGATATTAAGAACATGAAATTGTGTAGGATCTATAAATAGATGCTTCTGTTATGTATTTACAGTTACTAATAATAATATTAGTGGTAAATATGATGAGAAGTTTTGGGTTTTTTCTCATTGGACAGGTCAGGTGGTATCTAAGGAAAATTAAGTTATTTCCCATTGGATGGCTTGGTCACATGACTAGTTATTTTGAAATATTAGATTGCGTAGGAAGATCTTTCACATGGGGTACATTATGACATGTAGTTGTAACAGACTCTTGAATGTGTATATAAGGAGAGAATTGAACAATCAGATTCATTCCTAACTTGGATTCATTCCTTTTAAGGGTTCTTATTTAAATCAGTCTGCAGATGTGTTTAAAGTTGTGTTTAAATAATTTGAGAGGAAACATTGTTAGGATTATTCAGTGGAAACAAAAGTGCTCAGTGGACGATAATATTATTCTGGGACTATTGTAAATAATTCAGAGGAGTTGTGGACAATGCCATTTTGGTATGTCATGACTGTTAGTGGACCAGTATATTTTTGGATCTGAAATTTACATGGAATATTTCCTTCTTTTCACCTTTAATAGAACTTTGTCAGGATTATTTTGGATTCAGTTCATAATACTGTAAGTTTCTCTTAAATTTTCATTTTATGACATTGATAATTAAATTGTTTGTTGGGTTTTACAAAACTTTTTGGATACACTTCTTTCTGTTGCTTTGTTTATGACTATAGAGTCGTAAAACATGGAATCCTTCATATTGCGGGGAAGAACAACATTCTTGCTTACAATCTTTCCAAAACAGAATGGTCTCCATATCAAGCAGTTACAGAGTCTCTGTTGTATGGTAGAAAGCTTCAGTGGTCTTGTCTGCAATAAAACTTGACAACAAGCTCCTATTTTGTGTCCACAGTTCCAGACCAAGCAGCATGGGCAGTAAAAACCTTCCACCTGAGCTGCGACCAACAGTTCACCAATGCATTTTTGCCATTCGGGTTGATTCCACAAATATTGCACAAGATCAGGACATCCACGGCATGGATCATCTTGATTGCATCTGTGTGGCCACAAAGATCATGGTTCCAATGACCTACCCTACCTATGATAGCCAAACTAAGGGTAATAACTCAGTGGAGAGTCTCCTCACACAGTGCATAGATACTCTACCTCACACCAATCCTTACATTCTCCACCATCATGCTTGGCTCATCTCAAGTGTTCTATCCACCAAGCAGAACTTACGAGCAAAGTTACTGACTGCATCATCCAGGCCAGATTATGTTCTGCATCTAAGGTCTATGATGCGAAGTGGAAGATCTTATATGATTGGTGTACACAGAAATGCTTTAATCCTAGCTGACCCTTTCTTGTTGCAGTAGCCAATTATTTTCTCTTCTTCTTTGAGGAGAAATCTTGTTAGCCTCTACAGTCCTGGCTTGAGATACGTATGTGAGAAAGCTTGCCAGTAGGTTCCTGGGGTTTTCCTGTGTTCTTTCTCCACCATACTGCTTGACATGTATAACTTATCTTGTGCTATAAAATGGCACTAAAATCACAAAATCCCAAGAAAATCCCTGGCTTTTCTGTTACTCTTACTGAGAAAGTTTCCAAGACTATTCAGTCCCTTTGCAGATATCAAGGTGGCACTTAAATTAAACTAAGATATCGAAGCCCCATTAATGTCCCTATTGATTAGTTTTAATCCAGAAGTATCTTTACAGTCAGGCAATCTATATGATGAAGTTATTGCAGTTTCTTTGGGACAGCTGTAGGTCATATAAATCTGTTTGCAATTCTTTGTGTACAGGTAAGTGCCCATGAGGTTCCATTTCAGTCTGTTTAAAAGTTGGGGAATCAGTAAGAGTAGAGGACTGAATGTGTGAGTAAGAGAATGGTTATTGTTTGGTAAATGTAAGGGTAAAATATAACCTAAAATTTTATCCTAATTGACAGCTTGTTTTGGCATGAAAATGGAGACGGATTATTTCTAAATTTCTTTTATTTTTAATCAGTTGATGACATTTACAAGATTTCAATTCACAAAAGTAGCTTTGTCTGCGTGGGTTCGAGTCTAAGATTCGGCAAATGTGGATATGTGAGAAAGCTTGCCAGTAGTTTCTCGTGGGTCAGTGGTTCTTTCCGCGGATTTCCCGGTTTCTTCCTCCACCATTAATACTGGCCGCCATGTATAGCCTATCGTGTGCTGAAAAATGGCGTTAAGCCCCACAACAACAACAACAACAACTACAAAAGTAGCATACAGGTGGAATTTGTTTAAATTAGTCAGGGAATTTATTTATCACTTATATTATGGTAAACTTCGTATGCATACATATCTGTCATAATTAATTTGTACACAGAATTTATACATTTTAAACCATGTAGAAGTGATCAGAGAAGTGTAGAGTCAAATACAAGCATTTGCATTCCAATGATGATTATGAATGTCATCTGGAGAGAGCCAGCAGGGGCAGACCCTTTTTATTGTCTTTTATCTTGACTATATGATTAATTACACATTTGACAACTGGTACAATAGCTTACAATTCAATGAGGAATAATCTTGTGATAACAAGTTTGAAAATCGGATTTTCTTTCTAAGTAATATTATGTTTTTGTTACAGATGGCAACATGGTAATTTTGAGCCCAAGTCCAGAAGCATTAGGGAAAGAAGGAGAAACAATAGATCTGCAGTGTGACTACATTGGATTACATTATCCTGATTATATCCATTGGTATTTAAATAATGATACAGAAGGCCTTGTGATAGATACAGCAAACTGTACATATCAAGCAAAACCAGAAGTTTACAGAACATATAACTTTATCTCATCATGCAATGGAAGCAGTTTTACCTTGTCCATTGCCAATATTTCAAAAGCTAAGGATGATGGTGACATATGGAAATGTGATGCAACCATCATTGATGGGCAGCCACCAAGCAAGGCATCAACAACAATAAAGGTGATAGAAACAGGTAAGTGCATAAATTTTAGCTGACCTGGCCAAAGCAATATAGGGATTAAGCCAGGATTTTTTTAATGGGATTTTTTCTTCTTGGGCCCTTGATTGATATTTTGGAAAAGATTGCATGAATTGATGTCCACAAAAATAAGGGGATATATAATATAGTTGGTGTAGTAATCAACTTATAAGTGACAAATCAGAAATACGAACATGGATAGCCGTGTCTCCATTTTAAGCTTACCTGACCTGAAGGCCAAGTATACTTATCTATTCATTATTCTTGTTTTCAAGTTTTCAAAAACTGTGACACCAACTTTGACAGATGGCATCCTGGCAGGAGGCTGTTTTCGGTTAATTAGTTTGATGCTGAACTGCCTTATATTTCCATTTATATTCAAAGGGTTGATACAAAGTTTCTGAGTTTTGAACCAGGGCTTAGCCTCCTGGGGCATGAAGGGATCCAGGGAACAATGTTGGTTGCATAAATAACTTGTCCTTTTTGTTTTGAGAAAGTGATCCTGTATATATAGGAAAGAGAATAAATGACACCAATGACAATGTAGCAACAATGTGCTGAAACCTTTTCTTTTTATGTAATAATTTGCATCCACAAACTGACATATATCAACTATAAATGCACAAGTGAACAATATTGAGCTCACTTGGGGTTCTTGTTTGAAGATTTATAGTTTCATTGAGCAGTTGTTGAAAGTGCAAAGCTAATCCATGATGAAAGGGTAATGTGATGTTGCATGATGCAAAACTATATTATTATTGTTAACTTGACTGAAGCTTAAAACACCTTATCATCCATATGCATATTCATATCTGGCTGCTAGTAGGTCTGTCCATGCCAAGATTAACTTCACCGTTGATGTTTTTTTCAACATGCTGAGTTCCCCAAATTCAGTTGACAATAGAGTCATATTACTTAGTTTATGGATACATCTCGATGTATACCACAGGGCTGTCAGAATTTTAGGAAACTTCTCCTGAGTTCCCATCTATCCTAATGATTGGTTACCTGGATACCCAATCAAAAAGAAATTGTATTAAATGTAAACCTGAACTAGTTTTTTGTAGGTTGATACTGGCATGAACAGCATGCAAAAGTGTTGTTTTTTTTTTCAGTGGTCAAAGTGTAAATAAAAGAACTTCTTATTTTGTATTTATTCCTATCAATATGCTAAGTAAATAAAATGAACAAATGGTTGATGAAACTGAAATAAAGGAAATAAAAAATGAATAATGATAATGTCATCTGATACAAAGTCCAACAATTCATCCTCATTGTCCGATAAAGTTTTGAAATCCTCTATCTTCATCTAGTAAATCATCATGGTCAAGTCATCATAAATATTATCTGACTCCTTTTCCTTGGCCTAACTATCATGTGGGTACTTGTGTAGAGACTAAGCTTGAGCTCTGTAAGTAACACTTTCAGTTTGTGACATTTATTAAAGGTTAAAACTGAACACATGTAAGTTCTGAGCAAAATCAACCCTGTGTTACTTGTCACTGAGCAAATATTACAGTCAGAGTTGTTATATGGGAAAACAAGCTAAGGTCAAACATTACTGAAAAGGCAGAACTCTACTTGGCACTGAACAAATTTATGTATTAAATTTGTGGCTTAATGTAATGGATTCTCAGCTTCAAAACAGAGTGCTGCCTTAACAAGCCAAGGGGTTATGGAGCCATGTGCACTTGCAGAAAATTTGTAAATGGGTACTTGATATGATATCATTTTATTACCCGGTTTATTATGATTAGACATATAATGTTTATAAAATAGTTTTATTTCTGGTTCCCTGGTGCTTTATATACACCAACAAATGAAAAATATTCCTGTGATTTGATTGAGTATCAACACCCAGTTTTGAAACTGATTTAGTACAGTAGGAAATCAATAGAGAATTTGAATTGGTCTGTTAAGCAATTGGCAGCCAAGTCATATCACACAGCATCTGTTGTAGATTATATCATTTGAATTTTTTTTGCAGTATAGCTCACTGAACAGATCAGCATTGTGAGAACAATAATGTCAATTTAGTCACACAACTTTTTGTCTTTTCTTTTGGAAAGTTTGGTTAAAGTCTGTGCAAGTCTGTATCTCTTTATCAAATTAAGGATGCACTAAGACAATAGTTTCAATTTTTTTAGCTTAATATGACTCAGTGGAGTGAGAAGCAACAAGCTTTTTTAAAATTCAACAAATAATTTAATTCTCTAGAATACAAAGTGAAAATGTTAAAGAGAACTTATGGTATTGCAATTAAATTCCAAACAATCCTAGAATTACTGACACAAATTCTAATGATTAAAGTTCTGAATAAACTTTAGTGGAAATCCAAATTAAATCCAATGCTGGATATGCTGATGTGCCTATGGTGGCCCATGTAGTTGTGTTATGCTGACAGTCTTTTGTTGGAATACAGTAATACAATTTAAAATTGTATCCTTATTTGAAATTTCAGTATAAATTCAAGTCTCTGTTTCCAAGAATGTTAATTTTGAAGAGCACTTTGTATTTCCTGTGAATAAATAATTTGAATAAATTCCAGCCCAAATGAACTACTGGACACAATAATAAAATAATTGATACTGCTAAGATCTTAAAGCATGAATGAATAATATCTAACAAAAACAAGATTGTATATTCCTCTACTTGACCTCTGGTCACAGTTAGCATTTTCTAAAAAAAAATCCTATTACCTAATGGAAAGTTTCCTTCTGGAAGGTTCATAATATTTACAAAATAAAATCTCAGTTATAATTGGAATTCTATTACTAAACTTATAATATAAACTGTAGTAAACAACAAGTAGACCCAGCAATTCATGGGGGATTTCCATGTTCTAGACTCAGATTGAGATAAACATGTTTACAACAAAACCAAAATCAATGATTCAGGTCAGGTAGAAAATGAAATTGATTTTGGACAAAGTCAAGTCCAAATACAGTGTTACATTATCAATAGCATATAATAAAATGAATAAAACCCCTAACAAACAAACAATACAAATTAAATATACATAACATGTATTCAAGTTGTACTGCCAAAGTATATATTTTTTAATAATTATTTTGCAATGCTTTGTGTTAACATTGATCTCTTACCAGCAGTTAACATGGTTTATTCTTTGAGATTAAATACCATAAATTACAATGTGCATGAGGTGTATATTTCATATAGCATGTCAAATTCATTCCATAAAACAACAGAATCTGCAAATTGGAATGTGATGCTGTAACTATATTATTTAAACAAACTTGATGAAGCAAGATAAAGAAGGTTTAAATACTTCTTTAGAATCTTTTAATAGTATTTCATCAGTATTTTTATTATCTTGCAGGAAGATATGCACAGCTTCACTCTTTTAAGGCTAATAAACAAGTGCTTGAAACAGTTTCATTACATGACTATGAATTTGCTTTCATATGCCAGTTACCAATCAATGCTTGGTTCTTCCAGTTATAAATGATAGTTACTGGTTTCAAGATCTTCCTCCTCTGGTAATATTTCCCATGTTCTCTACCAGATGAATCTACTGTGATTAAATGAAGAGGTTCATTTCCTTCCTCAGAAGGGAATTCAGTGACTAATTTCTGGCCTAATACTTCCAGATTTTCTTGGTATCAAAGAAAAGGGGGAATGTTTTGCCAAATTATTGACCTGTGCTCTATAAATAGATTTTCGCAGGAGGAACCTGACAAGGTGGAGACCAGCCTTAGTCAGAAATGCCACAAGACATGGTAACTGGGCTGTCTCTATTGATTTTCAGGACGTGTAGCTCTACATCCCTATCTTTCCTCCACACAGGGAATACCTCTGGTTTTGCCAGAACTGGGAAGTTTTCCACTTGAGCAATTTGCCATTCATCCTAGTCTCCAAACCCAGAGCTTTTACCAAGTTATGGAAGTAGTTTCAGCTGATTTAAGGTCACTAGGTTACCAATCCTTCAATAGATTCTGGACAGGCTAGACTTTGCTGTTGTTCCATAGTGACCAGGCTGAGTCTTTTACTCAGCCAAGTGAAATTGGAGCTTACTCCATGTCAAGATTTTGTCTACATTGGGATGAATTTCCTCACAAACAGAGGACAGAGAAAGTAAGATCTTCTCCTTGTTGGAGGCTCTGAGATCCAAGACCACATTGTCAGCTCATCTTTTTCTTTCTCTGCTGGAGACCATGGACTGCGCATTGTACCTGGTTCACCTAGTAAACAGACTGAACTTGCATCCTCGCCATTTTCTCCTCTTGGTAATCTGGGAATCTTCTGAATGCTCAGATTTCTGCTAGCATATCTGATTTAGTGGACATGACTGGTTTTTAATTGGAGTACCCATGCATGCCCCTGAACCCCATATCTGTTTGCAGACATGTAAGATTCAGGGTAGGGTGCTGACCTGGAGTCAGAAGGACTGATTCTTCAGTGTTTGTGGTACTGGGAAGTATCTGTCCTTCACATCAACAATTTGGAAATGAGGGAAGTGATCCTAGCCCATAGTTCTTAGGTGTGAGTTGACAAATTAAATCCCCAATGCTACCATTACATACAAAAAGTCATATATACCAAATCAACTAAATAATACTGAATCTTGAATGATATTGGTCTTAAACATTGTTGGCTTCCGTTAAAACTAGATAATATCGACATTTCATCACATTATGAGTAACTTTTCCCTGGAACTGAGAAACCCGGCCATTTTTCAATGTTTATGAATTAATCCAGTGTTGATTGGTGACATTCATTGGTCAACCGATTTCACTCACAAGCTGTAACACAAGATTTGATGATGTTACGATTGTAAACACATGTTATATCTGATACAGTAGGTGATCTTTATTTTTGCATTTGATATGATGACATAGAATTTATGAGTATCTTTTCTTCAAAATCATAACTGACTTACATTATTTTTCACAAGTCCACGTCGTATGTTTACTAATTAATATGGAAATATGCAACAGCTGGGCTTGTCTTCAGCTGAAGTTCTTGCTTAAAATCTTTCCAACACACCAGCTGATAAAAGATATTCACTCAAATCTTATTTTTATCTAATACATTCTTTTTCTTCTCAGATCCACTTAAAAAAGTAGGCCTGCCTTTCTTATTTCCATCTTGAATCAATTTGTCTGCCATGCGTGAATGTTGTTGTTATTAGATTAGTCACTAATGAAAAATGTTGAATGTATCACTGCTTTTGGAGCACTCCTGAAAAAGAAGAGACTTATGAGCAACTTCGGTGACTGAATTAATGGGTGACACCTTTTAATTTTAAACTGAATATTTGAAGATCGTTTAAACCTAACATCTTTATTATTTCAAAGAATGGTTAATGTCAGCTAGCTTTTTTAACAAATCATTTCCTTCTTTCCAAACTTTAGTTTGATTGGAAAAATGGTGCAATTTATGAAAAACGGCGATATTGGAGCTTTAAGATGTTGCTGCATAATGATCTCGTCTGACAACACAGTGGTAGCATACTGTATAGAAATGCCCACTCTATTTCCTTCTTCCAATCCCAATATATCCAGTGGCTTCAGAGATGAAGCTAAAATAAATTAATTCCTTGTGTGAGGGCCTCAAGGTAGATTATTTCTTAGCTAATTGTGTTACCCTCTTTAAATAAAGTCATTATTGTTATTATTATTATTATTATTATTATTATTATTTCATGAAACAAGGCAGCACACATGCACCTGCTTGGAGGTTTGGAACCCTCTTTGCAAGGCAGCCTCAGAAGGGATTACCCTCTGAGCTTGCTACATCTCCAGCACAAATAATATTTTGGTGGACAGTCTGTAAGGATAGGGAAAATAGTTATCATAGTGAATTCATTGTTATAACTTTCAGGGGGTTCCCTGGTTGGACTCAAACAACAAGCTTCCATTTTATGTTTTAACAATCCCTGACCAGAGGGCCTGGGCAGTGGATGCTTTCATCCTTTAGTGGGATCTCTCCCTTCCCCCACTTCAGGATGATTTTACAGGTAGTGCACAAGGTCAGAAACTCCACTGGTCAACTCATTTTGATAGCCCCTCTGTGGTCTCGGTGGGAGTTGTTCAGTGATCTTGATCTGCTGGTAGACCATCCCAGGACATTTCCCCAGAGAAAGGACCTCCTGTTACAGCACAAGTGGCCCTCTCCTACACAACAGCACATACATTTTCCACCTTCATGCTTGTCTTATATCCAATGATCGTTCCGCAAAGACAAGTTTTCAAATAAAGTTGCCAAGTGCATTGTTCAGTCCAGGAGATGATCTTTGTCTTTGGTATATGGTGACAAATGGAGAATCTTTTGGATTAGTGTAATAGAAAATGTGTCAATCCAGTCTGTTCCTTGTTGAGTGAAATGGCTGATTTTTTTCTCTTCCTTTTTTGATGTGAAACATTGCTCGATTTCTGCTATCAAGGGTCATCAGGCAGCACAATCCAGTACTCCTAAATTTTAAAGAAAGCTTGGCCAATGATGCACACTCATGTTGATTAATTTTGACCTGCCAGATTGATTTCTGTATGAATGGTACTAGTCAGTCATGGGTGCTATATAAAAAATTAACTTTCTGGGGCTCAGATAAAAAAGTAATGTAAAACACCAATGGGATCTTTGTTCAACAATATTCTCAACATCATCAAAAATGTCTAGCAGATATTGTGATTTTGTGAAGAACCAATCTTACTGTGTTGACCATTAAGATGAATGTCTAAAAACTAATCATTCGTTGCTTGCACATGTAACAGAACACCAGAGATTATGAAACACATTGCAGAACTGTCCAAAATGTTTATATAAAATATTTAATTTCACAGAAATTTTGTATATCTTTGTTTTTTGGTTTGATTGAGTTTAAATGTTTGTGACCTAAAGTTGCAAGGATTTGACCAACCAATTCATTTTCCTTAGAACTTGAAGATAATATATTATAAAATAAAAATAATTTATGAATTAGATAGGCATGCAAACCACACATGGCTTCATTCATTAGAGTTAGAAAATAATTTCAGCCCTGAAAAATAGGTACTTCATTGAACCTTTTGTGCCCTAAGATACCCAAGACCTGCCATTCCTTACGATTTTGCCTTAAGTCTTATAGAAATGACCCTTAAAATACAGACTTATGGAATAAAAGCACAAATTATGGAAATAAAGATTATTTGCAGTACAACCCAGATACTGGATTGTCTTTGCTTGATTCAGATATGGGTTTCATACTAGAGTGGAGTTGGTCAGGAAACCAGAACAACTTTACAGAAGTACCTCAGATGCTTTAAACTGCATGTATTTTGTGATGCAAAACATCTGCATGATTAAGCTGTTTTCTTATTTGATTTAAAAATGACATCCATCAAGTGATACATTTTCTTCTTCTCCTCTTCCAGTAATGTGCTTGGCTCCTCAGGAACATATTCACACATGATGTGAACTTTGTACATGTGGTGAGAGGTCCAAGTGCAGCTAAAAACAGGTTAAAAACTTCTCTCATTGAGAGCTAAATCCCCATGCCAACCCCTGATGTGAAAGCATTGATGGATTTGGCGGTGACTAGGTTTAGGTGATAGGGAGTCAGTGGATTCCTGATGGGAAGAAGGAGTCCTTGTATGCTTTGACTCTGGTCAAGGGGGTGAGTAATCTGTGTGAATGTCCTCTAGTGTAAGCTCCTGTTTGGTGGAGGTATAGTGCTTTTGGGATGTTAACTAGTTGATGTACAATCCGGTACATCATAACAGCTTTTGCTTGTTGTTGTCGGACTTGAAGCTCTTCCCATCCCAAATGTTGGAGCATGATGGTGACACTGCTGGTTTGCAGATAATCACCAATAGTGAACCATGCCACCCTATGTTGTACTGCTTCAGGTTTGGCAATGTTTGTTTTGGTAGATGGGTTCCAAACAGTTGACACATGCTTCAACTATGGACATACTAAAGACTTGCAGCACATTGATTTTACTTGTTCGTGGTATGTGAACCGGTTTCTTTGAAGGGACGCTGTGGTGTTGTTAGCCTTGTTTGTAACAGAGTCATTGTCGCTGTTCTGTGATAAGGTCTTTACTGTTGTCGTGACAACAAATATTTGGCTTTGGATGTCATCGTCAGTTCTTGACCATGGATTGAATATATGGCTGGGATGATCTGTTACTTGGTGGTAATTCAGATGACCTTGCACTTGTCAGGACTGAACTTCATTAGCCAGTCCCTTCCCCATTGTTGTAGGTGGTCTTGGTCATCTTGGTCTGAGTTGATAACTCTGTACAGCAAGCTGTCATTGTCAAAAAGGCTAACTTTTTTTGGGGAGTCAACTCTCAATGGCAAGTCATTGATGTGGATCAAGGACAGCAGGGGACCCATGACCGTTCGTTGTGAAATGCATGAAGTAATGGGTGCTGATGAAGATGACTGGCCTTCAGGTGCAACCTGTTGATTTCTTCCAGTTGAAAAGCTTATTATCTACTCAAGGGTCTTGCCTCGCAGTGATGAAGCTTGGCAGCAAGGCAATTATGAGGGACTTTATCAAAATTTTTGCTGAAGTTGAGCAGGATTTCATATATCTGTTGTTTGTTGTTTAGACCAACTGCTAGGTCCTGGAGTGTGGTTAGAATTAACTCTCATGTGATCTCTTCTTTCTGATGGCCATGTTCTCTCTCAGATAGAATGATTATGCTTTCAAAGAACTTCGTCAGGTGGCTATGGATGATGTGCTCCATGACTTTGCAACAAATCGATGTCAGGGAAATGGGCCTGTGGTTGGAGGCATGACTTCTGTCACTTTTTTTTTGAACAATGGAGTAATGAATGCTGCATTCCCATCTTCTTGGTGTCTGGCCCAGCTTTAATGAGGCTTGGAATAGGAAAGTTAGGGCTGAAGATATTGAAGGTGCCATCTCTTTCAAGAATCTGGAAGAAATCTTGTCAGGATCAGTCGCTTTATGTAGGTTAAGGTCTTGGAGGAGTTTGTGTACCCCTTTCTTATGAATCGGGATGTGTGGGGGCAGTCAGAGTGTTGCTAGTACTGCGATCAGGCATGTGTGCCATGTCTTCATTAGTAAAGACTGATAACTGGGTGTTCAGGATTTCTAACTTGTTAGATACACTGGAATGGATTGTGCCATCCTTCTTCAGAGGGGAAACTTTGGAACCATCATGAAAGATTATAATATCTTGCTGGTGCTTGTGTCACTGACCATATCTCTTGGCATACTCACTGTAAGCATTTTGGCACACTGTTGAGTGTTTTTTGCATATGCTGGTAGCTATCCCATGCTTTTGTATGGTTGGCATATATTGCTTTCTGATGTGCCCTTCTCATCCTCCAGGAGTGTATATGTACCTGAAGGTTGGCTGAATGCACAAGATGTCGTCTTCAAAGGGACATAGGTATTAGTGATCTGTATACATTTTTGTTTAAATTTCAGCCAAAAGGTTGTTTATAGGTGTGGTTATGTCATGGTCAGATATGAAAGTAGAGGAGAATTCTGGGAGTTTGGTGAGCATGGCAGTGATATTTACTTTCCCACACAAGTAGATGAGTCTCTTAATTTGCTTATGTCTGCTTGCATCACTGACCCATGATGTCTGCTTGCATCACTGACCCATGATGTCTGCTTGCATCACTGACCCATGATGTCTGCTTGCATTACTGATCCATGATGTCTACTTGCATCACTGACCCATGAGCTGAAACTGCTTCAGAACAAAAGATAAACCTCTCAAAAAGTCTTAATAGTCAGTACAGAAGAATAAAAGGGAATATACAGATTCTTATGGGAAAATGTAATAAGGACAACAATGCATTGATTTGAGTATGGCACATGGGTGGAAAGATGATTGCCATCACTGTGGTTCACAAGAAATTTAATTTTTTAAAAGGATTTCATCAAGTTGAGAGATAGAAAGATGCCATTGAACTTTGTACCTTTTGAACTGCAGTTTGTGAAACTGTACTGGTGGTAATTAAGGTTTAAATTAACTTTACAAATTTTTTAGGCCTAGTTGACAACAATGTTTACAATCTCTGCATCAGTCTTGAATCACTCTTCTGGACTTTTAAATGAATGTTTTCCAGCTTGACAATAGCAGTAAATCATATTTTGTTACACCTTAATGAAAACTGATAAAACTTGGAAAAAAAATCGACTGCCTTACTGAGAAGGTCTTGTTAGAGTTGGCAGGTCTGTGACCCCCAGGATGATGCAGAGGCCATGCGACTTGTTGGTACATAAGTCCAAAGTGATGGTCAGCTCTTGCTTTTAGCTACTGATAAAGTTTTTGAAGTTTTTCAATTAGATTCAAGGTGTCCTCCATTTCAAGACTCCTGATTTAGCACTGTTTCCATTATTTGGGCCCTATATGCAGTGTGACTCCTTCCAACAGCAAAGTTTCAGTTCTTGGATCAGTAACGCTACTGTGCCATTTTTCAAAGGCAGATCATCACAGATGAACAAAAGGATAATTTAATTCTTGAGGGAAACACAGCAGCTGCATCTAGTGTGAGCAATCATTTCAATTAGGTGGGCTAATTTCATCCTTCTTTGCAGCTATTTGTACTGGTATATCTGGTGTTGATATGATTCATCATCACCTTGAAGTTGGACATGGTATTTCCAGCTCATGACCCCATATGGGGTCATTTTATAAGAGCTTATGACCTTGAAGGGCATGTTTTTTTGTTTCCAACTCTTGATTGCAAAGGGAGGCATTTTATAAGAGCTCATGACCCTAAAGGTGTATGTTTTTCAAGCTCATGTCCCTGAAGGGGCATGTTATTGCAGCTCATGTTACGGGGCTGTAGAGCAGTTGTTTTAATTTGCAGGCTAGTTTCGCCCCATTTTGCTTCGAGTGCTGTCGCAAGTCATGTAACATTAACATGGTTACTTATGAAACAGAGAAATAACCTGTGTGCTGCAACTGAACAGTAATGTGCCAGTATCCAGCTGATCTCTAGAAATGGCAACATGAGCTGTGATCAAGATTAACAATTCTTAAAATGGCAACAGCATTACACCTGCTTCTTTCTCTGCTTTCATATGTGAAAAGCTGACATTACATCCACATGTTTTCATAGTTGAAAGGTGAACTGTCCATTTGGCATATGTACAGTAGACATTGCCAGTTTGTCACAACATGTCAGGTAGAAATAAATGCATAAAACAAAAATATACTCTCACCATTGCCTGCTTTTTTTTAAACACTAGCAATCATTTTATGCAAATAATGGCAAAATGTGTGGGAATATTTGTGTAGAACCCTTGAATTGTGTCTTTTTCTTAAAGGTCAGCTGTGACAGCAAGGACTGTAACTCTTTCCAGCACATAGCTATGTTAAAAAATGTAACCAATGGAAGCAGTACAGCAGGTTCTTAAATGCATTTTGTAACATAATTGTCACAATTCTGTCAACTTTGAGATTCTACTTTTGCCAGGCTCAGTTCATATGGCCAAAAAAATGCAAGTATTTATCAGTGCTGAAAGTACATCTTGGGCACCACTGGGGGACAGATTAGAAGGCCTTCTTTATGGGAAGCATTGTAAATGATCCTGCTGGAGGTTTCTCAATACATTTTGTTGCAGAGTTGTCTCAGTTCTATCAACTCTAGCTAAAGTAATGTAAATATTTAACAGTGCTGAAGTAAATCTCAAAATTGGGTTAAAAATTTCAGACTATAATTGGTCTCCTGGTATCCAAATACAAAGATTTCAAGGAAGCCCAATCAGTACCATCATCCTTGATCAAGGTCCATTTTCTGACAAAGTGTGGTACTTTGTCAAGTGACCTATTTTGTTTTCTCACAAACAGTTTATGTACAAGCCTTATATTTATTTACCAAGTAAGACTACTTATGAACAATAGTTTTGCCCTGTAATACATTAATAACATGTGGGTTGCCTTGGGTTCAAAACTTGATGATCTGGATTTTTTTATATTTTGGAATGGTGGAGAGCAACAGTTACATGTATATGGCTCAGACCTTGTCATCTGCCTGGCACAGGGACATTATTAAAAGATGGCTACAATCTACCATGTAAGTTGCTGCCATCAATATACTAAGATTTTTCACTTCATTGAATGTCATACACTAGTGCTATTTTTTCAAACACTGTACCTCTGGATACTACATTGAAAACAGCTGGTTGCAGCGAAGACTCTGTCTTCCTGAAATATGATCAGAAACCTATCTCATCAGACTTGTCATTCAGTGTAAGCTGTTTGAATCAGCTCCAACCTAGTGGCATTAATTTTATTACATGCATTTATCATCTTTGGTTGAATTTGCATTGTACATTCTCATAATTTATGATGCAGAGTGCACTGCCTCTTTTTCATATCGTAACTGTACTTCTGTCACAGGATACACTCAAAATGTCTTGTGGGATCCCTTAGGGTACGAAAGGTTAAGTGAAATTGGAATATTAAACAATATGTGCCAGCCTATAGTACCCTTAGGGATCACAGGTCCACCCGCACTCCCTGTGTCTCATCTTTTATTATGTGACCTCTCTAAAGACTTACCAGTCATGTGGCCTGTGCATCATCTAGTGTGATGTCTAAGAGCACTACAGGTTCAATGAAATTATCTTGAAACTTCAACTTGGTAACTATCATTTAACTTTCCAATCACAAAGTATATTTTTGAGCATCATGCTGCTAAATGCCTAATAACATAACCATGTACCAAGAGTCAACATGCAATTTTGTCAGTAACAAATTAAATATAGAATCTCAAACTAAAATTAAATATTTGTCATGAGAAGTATTTGAATGTAGGAGTCTGCAGTCAATGGCCAGAAGCATATCTGGCCAGTCTATTCAGTGATATTAATAATTTGTGATGCAAAGAAATAATATAAGCAATGCAGACTATAATTCTGACAGTATAAAACAGATAATTTGGTCACACTTTAAAACCCAGTTCATAAACTATAGTTATATTAGAGTGTCAGAAATGGTGAAAGCGAAGAGGAAAATCAATGGTTATTTCAATAGGTGACACCTTTATTTTGAACCAGGGCATAACAAGTGCTGCTGTAGAAAATCAGAGAACGACCGGTGGTAGATGGTTGTTGATTGTCTACGCCACTGTTTACACCTGGGCATTTACAGCTGGGTGCTGGACCATGAGCAAAAAATCAGTAGCGGCCAGCAACAGGTCTCTTAACCCAAAATTTTATTGAGACCAATGCGATATCGTGACTGAGGATCATGTAGATTGATTGTAATAAACCCATGTGGCTCCCTCTGCACATGTGCAAGGAAGTTTTTAAATCTAATCATATCCATGTCACCTGAATACCAAGTCTGATGAATATATCGCAGTGTGTAGGTATCAGCGCCATTGAAGACAACAAAAAGATTGGTGTTGTCTCTGATGATTTTGGGAACCTGATTGTATCGTTATGTGATGTAAATCACGTCAGTGTTTTGTGCCTGCCTCATGAAAATATCCAGGCTGGATTTGTCTGTTGGTCAAGCATGACATTGTTGTACACTCCTAGATTGTTAATGTCACCATCAAGATCTTCAACCAACAGAGCATAATCGATGTTGGTGATAAAGTCAATAATGTCATTGCGGTCCTCATCCAATGACTTAATTTTTCACTGAATTCCCTGAGAACACTATAGCATCACTGATCATCCACGGATGGTGCCACTAAATAAAGTTTGTCCCACTTGAGTCATGTCATTATCAGGTTAAGTAACAACTGAGTTTTACCAGACCCAGACAGACTGATGATAATTCCTCGAAAGGAGTTTGGCAATGCGGGATGGTGCTTGACTTGTTCTTGCTCTTGTGTTGCAGAAGAGTCAATAACATTCATATTAGTACCAATATAATAAGTTATATGAATTTATATTGTGTTCGATGCAAAGATTTCACTGATACCAGCACTCTAACAACAACGATGACAAAGAATCATTGACGTGCGCTTAAAAGCAAGTGTATGAAATGTGGTACAAAAAAATACAAATTTTTGTTGCCAATGCAAGCAGTGCATGGTGGTGATATTGCTGCTGCACTCGGGAAATTGCCAGGAACTCAATGGGCTAAGTATCCTGGTGAGAAGCATCTTCCGGGCTACAATTATTGTGGTCCTGAAACTCGACTTGATATCCAACTCAACGAAAAAAATCAACCAAAACCAGGAGAGCATCCAGTAAATGCAATTGATCAAGCATGCCATACTCATGACATCGCATATAAAAATTGAGATCTACAACAACGACATATCACAGACATCAAATTGATTCACACATTGAAGTCTGTAAAAAATAAATCTGTCAGAGAATCACTTGCCAATTGGTTCATAAGATTGGCAATGAGTGGTAAGTTAGTGGTAGGAGCTGGCAGTTAATCACCAATAATTATGATATGGAGTTCATTTATTATAGCCCAAGAGGATACTGGAGGGGCAGAGCAGCCATTAGTAAACTTGTTGATGTGGCAGGTGTCACACATGCTGTTTTGCAGATTGGTTGGTCCAACAGGTAATTTGGCAGATTTATCTACCACCACCTAAAATAGTTCAGTATGGATGGTTTGATGTCAGTGTGCAAAATGAAGTTCACCAGGCAGATATTTTGTTCTTGCCCCATGATACTATTATAATTGGTAGACGTCACACCCCCACATGCACACCCACACATACAAATACGCATTGACTGTCATTGACATTGCAAGCAGATACAAAGAAGCAGAGCCCTTTCAACTGAAGTTGTAGCTGCATTTGAATAAATTTATCAGGGTGGATCTGGGCTGCATGGTGGCCTGCTATGGCCCCAATTGCCACAGGCTGATCCTGGCTAAGAATTTCTTGGTGCAGTAACATTGGTGATGAAACAACACAATGTGAAAATATGAGGACACACTGCATTACATCCTGATCAGGCAATCAGTGAACGATTTAATCATCAAACACTTGCTGAGTGACTGTTTGGATACCAGTATGTGAAGGTAATGTCCAAGGACACAAGATCTCATGAATAGGTTGCAAGACTATCTTACATGATAGCTGCGCTAAACAGCGAAGTGATGCATGGAATTTCTATCAAACCCATCAGTGCGATCTCGAAGAAACACATACCAGTGAGCGTGTGTGCGTGCCAGCAACATGACTGTTTCTCACCGGTACTTGGTAATGTGACTGTCAGGTATCTAAATGAACCTGGTGAGCTTGGAGGCGGTAACAAAAGAGCAACTGATCCTATTTGGAGTGTGACCACACATAAAATTTCCAGTGTCATAAGATCTACTGTGTAGCCTGCAATCTACAGACTAGATTCAACGGCCTCTCAGCATGGATTTGTCTGTGAACAATTAAAAGTAATTCCTGAGACTTTCTCAACAACATCCACATTGACAGTAATGATATCATAAAGAACGAGCTTTTGTTTTTGTTGGACCCTGGAATCTCAACATCATCATTCTGTCAATGGGTATCAGCTGGGCAATAACAAAATGACACACGTAGATCTGGAAATCTTTCTTTGTGAAGTGAGAATAATTTACGTTGAAGTGAATCACGAACTGTTTTCCTAGATGTGATTTTAAGATCGCTCGGGCACCATGAATTCCAGAAATCATCAAACATTGTCTCTTGAATTACAGTGCACATGATCTTGCATTGAATCTTGTCAGGTTGTAGTCATATTAGCACTTTTAGCTCTCTCAGTGATTCATCGGTGGCCCTGTGGTCATATAACATTTCTTCATAATATCTATGGATTCTTTCAACCAACTATGGTGATTCTCTGACAAAGGGTGGTGGTTGACCATGATCACTGCACCTGATAATCACCATGGTTGATCTGCAGGTGGTTCTCATTGATAGCCAATCAAGAAACATTCTTAAGGTGTTCTTGGGTACCGTTCATATCTCATCCCAGATGATGATTCTAGGAATATATTTATCACCCATGCGCATCGTCGAGCCATCGACAGAAACTGTGACAAGTAACACCTCACTGCTTCGTCTCCCAGGCAAGTTGATGAGTTGGGGTTAGTACTATCATATCTGAATCCCTAAACAATTTAACGTGTGTGTGGTTTTACCAGAACCACCAGGGCCATTAAGATAAACCATTTTATGTCTCATGATGGGATCATATACCAATGGTGTCCCCGATGGCTTCGACAGCTGTGAGTTTTTGTAATACCTGGCGTTGTGTTTCTTGTCATATACTATCTCAAGTGAGATGTATATATTGGAACAAACACAAGTGTGTTGCTTCCAAGACTTTATTTCTAATAGTGACTCATATAAGCAATCCACAAAGCGGGTCCCTAACAGCGCATGCATATAAAAGTTGGAGAAAGATGTACATATGATGTAGATTGTATAGTCCATTTCAATAATACAACATTTCGCTTGTTTTGACAAAATAAATAAAGTTGTTTTATTTTGAAGGTGACATAAAACAAGGCAATCAAATCTAAATAATTCTGTAGAAATAGTTATTTTCAATGATGTAGATTTGACATGAAACAGTATATCACATAATGACAATGCATTACGTAATGTCCAAAACATATTTAATGCATTAATAATGTTGTTCATACACATCTTGTATAACCATTAACATTTTTTTTTGTTTACTATACCCTGAACAATCATCCTGCTTGTCATGTACTCGTCAGTTGTTAACAGTCTCCGCCGTTCCACATAAACGGCACTCCTGGGTTGTCATTTACTCTCAAGTTTCAGTTCAATTCTCTATCTATAACCATCAGTGGTTCTTAATCCATTCATCATTTACATAGAGTTTGTTAGGTTTCACCTCTCTTCCAAACCGTGTTATATATGGGGTATCTGACCTCAAAGTCTTAGCTCCTGATACTGGGACAGTGTTACTGAAAAGGGGTTCACTAGGGAAAACTGTTTTGAAATGGAGTATTTTCATATTGCTGCTCGGGGTCAGCCAATATGCAAGCAGCAAATGGGGTCACATCTGACAGATTCTCCGTGGTTTTCTTAAGTAACCTTCGATTTCGGCGGTAAACACCACCGTCCCTAGTTTGTACAGAATATGACCTGCTGTTGTGAACTCTTTTAACTTTGGCGGATTTCCATATTTTGCCAAATTGAACTCTCACAGAATCATTTATGGAAAGGGGTTTAAGTAATTTTGCTGATTTGTCAAAATACTGTTTTTGTTTTGATTTCGACTGCTGCATTTTCTTTTGAACAATAGTTGGGTCAATGCTCTATGGTTTGAAAAGTTTATTTGTAATCGATATTATAGATTTTGTTCTTCTACCAAGTAACATTTGAGCTGGTGTATAGCTGCAATCTAAGTGCATATTTCTATATTCTAACAAGGCTAAATAAGGGTCCTGCTTACTATCCCTTGCTTTGGTGAGTAATTTCTTGGCAATCGAGACTGCCTTTTCTGCCAAACCATTAGACATTGCATATAGTGGACTTGAGGTCCTGTGTTCAAAACCCCATTCTTTTGCAAAGTTTGTGAATTCTTGGGATGAAAATTGCAGTCCATTGTTGCTGACACAGACATCACAAATACCGTTTCATGACGTGTACTTTCAGTTTCCTGATAATTGCGATACTGTGTGTGTTAGGCAACAAGTCTATCTCAAAAAAGTGACTATAATAATCTACAGTCATGAGATAATTTTTTCCATCAAATGCAAACAGGTCAGTACCAATTTTTTTATATGGCCTTTGTGGGATGTCATGTGAGATTAAAGGTTCTTTAGCATTGGAGTCGCGGTGAGTGAGACATATCGAGCATTTTAACACATGGTCTTTGATTTCTTTGGACATGCCTGGCTAAAGATGCTATCTTTCGTGTGTTCTAATGTCTTGTTTACTCCCAGATGACCAGTGTGCACAGCTCGTATCATCTCCTACCGGAGACCTTTCAGTGCAATTAACTTTTGACCTCTGAAAATTAAGTCATCTTCTACAGATAGTTCATCCCTGTGATTCCAGAACTCAAGCACATCTGTATTGCAGTCAGCGTGTGAACTAGGTCATCCCTGAGTTATAGTCTTTATCAAAGTTTGCATTTGTGGGTCAACTTTGATAACGCTCTTCAGACATTATAACCATCGATTTGTGACAAACAACTGTTGTTTGATCGTATGTACGTGAAGGTCGAGCCCTTCGATCAGTCTTGGGTATGTGTCCGGAAGTGATTGTTTTGATAAATAATCACTAAGGGGCAAATCTTTCCCTTGTACATGATGCACTTCAATATTGTACTGCTGAAGCTGCAACATCATGATTTGAAGGCGTGGAGGGGCTGCTGAAAGGGGCTTCCTCATGATCGATTCAATCGGCTTGTGATCTGAGTGCACCATAACTGGTGTAGCAAAAACCAATTTATGAAAACATTTACAGCCAAATAGTATAGCCAGCATTTCTTTCTCTATCTGGGCATACCCTATTTCGGTTTGTGTTGGGCTTTTGGATGTGAATGCTATGGGGTGACTGTCTTGCATAAGGCATGCCCCAATCCCATATTTGGAAGCGTCTACTTTGAGTGTTAATGGCTTGGTCGAGTCAAAGTAAACCAGCACAGGGTGTCACATGATTATATCCTTGACCTCTTGAAATGCCTTCTTCTAAGGTACGTCCCAGAAAAATTCCATGTCTTTCTTCAAGAGGGCGTGTAAAGGGCTTGCAACTTCTGTTAAATTTGGGGTGAATTTATAAAGATAGTTAACCATTCCTAATAGGTTTTCTAATTTGGACCTGTTTTTGGGGGCATCAGGTTTAAGAATAGCCTCAACCTTGTTTTGATCGGGTTCTAAATCTGACAAGCTTATTGTATGGCCAAAGAAAGATACTTCTGTTGCGCCAATTACACATTTGTCTGGGTTGAGATGCACACCCTTTGAGCATGCACATTCAAGTACATGTGTCAACATGTTGTCATGTTCCTTGCGAGAGCATCTCCACACCAATATGTCGTCAATTATACACATGACATTTGGTAAGCACTCAAAATTTTTTAACCCATTTTCATTTGAAATATGACTTGTGAACTTTTTATCCCAAAAGGTAACCGAAGATATTGGTACCGTCCGAAAGGCATACTGAATGTAGTTAGGTATGAAGATTCATCTTCAAGTTTCACACTCCAGTAGCCATGTGTACAGTCTAACATGCTGAAATACTTGGCATCGGTTAGTTTAGTTGTGACATCATCGATTGTCAGCATAGGATAGTGGGGCCTAAGGATTGAATTGTTTAATGCCTTTGGGTCTAGGCAAATATGCAATTTACCCAATTTCGGTTTCTCTGTTATTACAAGAGAGTTGACCCAATCGGTGGATTCTCTTACCCTTTCAATAATTTTGCACTCTTCCATTCTTGTGAGTTCTTCTTTAAGCTTTGACTTTAATGCTTCTGGTACCCTTCGCGGGGGGTTTAGTACTGGTACTGCATTGGGTTTAAGATGCAGCTTGCACTCACCGGGAAACAGACCTATTCCCTGAAATAGGTCACTGTACGTACTTGTAACAGCTGATGTATCTAAGCCAGACTCATTATCAATTGCGTAAGTCAGCTGGACTAACTGTAAGTCAAGTGAAGTTTGCAGGCTAATGAGAGCTGCGGCCTGACTATCTACAACATAAAAGTATATTTTTACAGTTTTGCTGTTGTGTGAGCAGGAAAGCATTATTTGGCCCTCAGACTACTGAAATCAAATCCCCTGTGTACGATACAAGCTTACTGTTGTGGGGTATTAAGGGTCTTTAATATTGAGTGTTTTGTACAACGCTAGTGGAAGAATGTTTACTTGTGACCCAGTATCTATTTTAAAGTGATATGGGGTTTGGGAAGGGCCAATACGTAACTGGACAAATGCATGGTCTGGAGATGAGAGAGATGAATGCCTTACCATATCTATGTAAAATTCCTTGTCATTATGTGTATTCCATGCATTGTTACCACTCCTGTTATAATCAAATCCCTGGTCACTGTTCGGTATATTATGCACAGTTTTGGATCTGCATATTTTTGCAAAATGATTAAGTTTGCCACATTCTCTGCAAGTCACACCTCTAGCAGGACACTGCAAGTTGTTCGACTGGTGATTCCTGTTTCCACAATTCCCACTTGGTTTGTGTGTTGTGAACTGCTTGGGCCTTGCATCATTGTGATGTTGGGTCTGATGTGTCTGCATTGACTTCAGGGATTGTTGCCAGTGATATCCCCTGGGTTTGTTTCCACCACGTGTCTGCACTCTGTTTTTACTTTTATTGACAGCGTCTACATCCTTGTTTGGCATGCTGTTTGAAATCGACATCGATTTCAATTGCTGCTGACAATATTCAAAGTTTTGAACGATCTGGATAGCTTTGTCCAATGTCAGCTTGTATCCTTCATTAATCAATTTCTCTCAGACTCTCTGACTGTTTGTTCCAAATACAATTCTATCCCTTATCATATCATTGGCATCATGAAAGTTGCAGTCTCTGGCTTTCAGTCTTAGCTGTGTGATGTAGGAATCAATTGATTCCACTCCTTGCACTTCCGTGTTGAAATGATACCATGCAAATATGGGGTTTAACTTTGGTTGCACGTGCGCCTTGAAACGGTCATAGAATGTTTGGAGCTTCTTCGCGTCTTCATTTGAAATACCAGTCCATGTTTGATAGATTGTCTCTCCCTTTGTCCCCAACCCACAACAAAAGGTATGACACCTTTTCAGCTTCTGTTTTTTCTTTAAGCAGTCCATTAAAAATCAAAGTGATATGTAGTTTAAACTTTTCCCACTGTTCCAGCAAGTTTGTAGCCTTCCAGTCCATGACTGGTGGTGGAATGCCACTTAAATCTATGGTTGATTTTTTTCAAATCTTAACGAATGCACACACTTCTACTTTATGCACAACTCCAAGTTAATGCAAGAATCCAACTTAATGCACCAATTCCACTTCTGACACCATGTTGTGTTTCTTGTCATATGCTGTCTCAAGTGAGATTTATATATTGGAACAGACACAAGTGTGATGCTTCCAAGACTTTACTTCCAAGAGTGACTCATATAAGCAATCCACAAAGCAGGTCCCTAACAGTGCATGCGTATAGAAGTTAGAGAAAGATGTACACATGATGTAGATTGTATAGTCCATTTCAATAATACAACACCTGGGAACAGGTTTATAATCTGCAGACCTTGAATAATCAAGTATCACCTCATTTTTTACCCACTAGTGCCCCCAAGGGCACTAGGGCCTTGGGAGCATTGTTGTAATGATCTTGTTGCTGATATAAAATGAGTAGGTGGCAACCCTGACAGCATCCTTTGGAAATTGGTTGATCATCGATTAAAGGTTTATTGAAACATAAGCCAGCATTGAAGATCTTAAATGAGTAAACTACAGTGAATCACCATCATAGTAGCTGGCGATGGTATCCACCAATGTTCCATCTGGTAGATTTACAAGTTTTCTGTTCACAAATATACCTTTGTTTGTCGTGTCGGCAGTTATAAAGTCAAGTTCTGCATCATTGATAATTAATTGTGTATGTCTTTTATTACCCGATGAGGCTCCATGTGTAAATTTACCAATAATTTTTCGACCGATATCTTTGGTAAATGATATATCCTTGGTGTCATTGCTTTCTGGTTCAGGCATCCACACCTTTGGTCTATACGAAATTATTGCTTCACCGATTGTCAGCGATAACAATATCTTAGCATCAAGCATGTATTGTAGCAGCACTATTGGAGCCAAACCATGTTTATTCTTCGTGCAGTAGTCGTAGTGGGATTTATCTCTTGATCTTGATGATGACCAAACCAAGCAACGATGACCAGATGAATATTCTCAGCAAATTTGAATGATTGGATCTCAGCAAATTCATTTAAATCAAAATCCACTGGCAGCTTGCCATTGATTGCAACTTGAGTCATCGAGTGTGTTTGATGCCCAAATCTCTCAAAATAATGCCTGCATTCACCCATTCTAAGAAAACTTCTGGGATAACACGCAACCATATCAACTGAAATGATGTCACGGTAATCATATTTAGTATTCCAGAGAATGCAGTGTCTATATTCGACACATGAGCATTGAATATCATCAAAAAATTCTCAAGGCGTTGGCCACCATGAATTTTTCTGCCAGCAAAAGTGAGCAATGACAGATGAGATAGTAAAACAATTATCGAGTATTTGTTTTAATAAGTCTGTGTCAGCTGTGTATTTTAGTGCAACCTTGTTCATTTGATCATGAAGAGATTCAGTATGATAAAGTTCACCAGATGGTAGCACAAATTGATCAAATCCCTGATTGTTGTTGGATTGCATGCAACTAGATTGTGAGCAGTCTAACTGTTCATAGTGCAAGTGTAAACAGTCCGAGTCTGCACTCTCAAACAGCCATGCTGACACTTGCTGATATTATATATGCACTCAAGAATATCACCACAGTAATATCTAACCCGTTTTTCTCATGGAAATATTGTTATACTCTGTGTCCATGTGTGACATTATGATCAACAATTACTATTGGAGAACCCCTTGATTGATACCTCGCTGTGTGCAAGATTTCGTTGGTTATTGTTGTTACCGTTATTGGGAATTTCAATATCCACTCCAGCTGAGTAATATTGTTTATTGTGGCTCCGCATGTTCTGACGCCCTCTGCCCACTCATTTATTTTTTGCATCATAGATCTGTAAGGCCATTTCCTCGTAACATGTTCATGAAGTGTTCTGTGATTCTCTCAGCTACACAGTTTAGAATAACATTGGTCTTCCTCATCGATCGAAGAGCATCAACATTAGGTTCATTTAACGGATAAATCACGTAGACAACTAAGGTTACAGTATGCATGCTCGTAATATGGTTTGTCAATACCAGTCAGCATCCCTGGCCTAGAATTTCTATCTAACATGACAACACTCTGGCTGCATTGTGATTCCCAAACAGGGTCATGCTTATCACAGATAATCCAAGTTGTGTCACCATCACTAGCAATGTCACCGATGTTAATGTCCGTGACGGCAATGATACATTTTATCCTGAAAAAGTGTTTTTGTGTGAATCCAAGGTAATTGATGATCATCGCTGCTCATTGGTTGTTCATCATAGCATTGATGAAAATATCATCTTGCTTAATTCTAAGCATTGACCACACATGTGCTGCATTATTGGTCCTAAACTTGTTCTTGGCCTTGTGGATATAACTGAGTACTCGCAGATCGATGGACTGTTTACAGTCTTGGCACTTCATTAATCTGCCGAGATCGAACCTGGAGCTTGAAGGTTTGATTGCAGATAATCTTGCAAAATCCTCCATTATGTAATTAAGTCAAATATATATTTTAATTAAACGTTAACCTAGATGACTATACAATGACTTTACGAGCAAAGAACGGATACAACTTACTGACCAACTTAATGCTGAAAATATAACATGATTTTGAAAGATAACAAGAACGAAAATTCAAAGGAAGATGCACACTTCCGGGCAATTGAAAAGTTGGTAGCACATCTTTGGTGATTTTAAAATGTTTAAGAAATGCATCCTTGTATGCTTGCCCCAGCATGCTATTCAAAGCCTGCCATGTATGACTGGCTACACGTACACTTTGTGAGGGCTGAAGTGCTGTGTCTATGATGGACCGATGAAAGTAATTGGGAGTCGGATCTCACATGGTTTAGATATTATATCGTAGCAATGATTGTTTGTTTAAGGTCATTGTTGGGATATTCGATTATGTACTGCTTTAACAACTTCGCAATTTCTTGCACACATGCTTGTGTTCCAGCGATATTTCATCAGTGAGTTGCCATCCCAATAGACCAATTTTGTAAACTTTGTCGGCATTCCACTGTACGTGGAATATTTTTCTATCGATGTATCCTCTTGGGTTTCTTGTGCTACTGCCTGTGATTTCAACCTTAGAAAAAAAAGGTGATTCTTTGTTGTCAAGTTCCCACACGACAAGTTCTCGACATTTCAGAGATCTTACAAGTGCTTGTTTGATGATTGTGAAATCAGCATACTGTGGCTGTGGTGGTGCTGGCGTTGCTTGTGGTACTACCAATGGCCATCCTAGTACGGTCCTGATCAGTGAATTATATATATATCTACAGCGTAATCTGATTTTGAAATTTCTGTGGCCACTGATAGCATTGGCTCATGTACCATTATTGCTATCTTGGATTCTCGGCCTCTGATAGATTTAATTGTGCATTGAAACTCATTGTTGATTTGTTCGATTTGATAACTCCTGGTTGGCAGGCCAACCACAGTCCAATCAGCCATTCTGTCGTCGTGATTCTTGTATACGAATATGAGGGAATTATTTGCTGATAATCCACAAAACAACTTTGATCTAATATTCGGCCAACTATTCTAGACTCGCAGTTGTGCCAGTGCAGTTTCAAGAGACCACTGGGATCCATGTGACCTTATCTGTGTATCGAAAACAATATCAAATTCTGGTTCTGTTGATGTCGCTGATATCATCATGGTTATTGGTGGTGTTGTATTAGTGACAGTTTGTTCAAGCAGCTGGTGTGCTAGCACACTGCAGGTGAGCTGTTGTTGGTCTGTCATTATTACTTACACTGATTCTAATTGAGTGTAATGCTCAGACTGTGAACACTCCAAGTGTTAATGCTTGGAGTGTTAACAGTTGATTGCTAGCAAGCCGATTGCTAGCAATCTGATTACACATGCTGCTGTTTACAGTGGTGTGATAAATTTTGTCCATTTCTGTGAATTCACTATTGGATATCATTCCATCATTGAGCCCTGTTGATATTAGCGATGGTAGTTGCTCATGGGCGTGCGATGCTGTTGATAGCGCTTCTGTATGTTCATGTAATTTCTCAGTCGCGCACGTCTATATTTGTTTTTGCTACGATATAAAGAATATCAACGGCACTGGCAAGAACAGCAATGCTGACTCCCATCACTGGTGATACCACATATTTGACTGATAATGTGCTGAGTAATGTCATTGTACCAGCAAATATGGCCGATGACACGTATACAACAACCTTGATAACTGGTGCATCTGCATTATTATTTTTCTGCACATGTATGCATGTCAATGATATTTTGCAATGGTGCCTGCCACGAACTCGAGTGTTTGAATCTGTACGCATTTACAAGTTCCTGAAAATTCACAGAATCCTGCTGATTCCAGTCCTGGGTATTCAAGAGATGGTAAGTATTCCATTGTTGGTCGGATCATAGACAATCTGGGTCAATTGGATCCTGATCTGACAATTGCATTCAGTGATGGAGGCTATTTATCAGCCGAGTGCTAGCACACCGAGTAGCCTGATTGCCTGCGGGGACATTGATGTTCAGAGTGCTTATTATACGAGTATACTCTAAGTAATTAATTGAGTAGTTTTGGCAACAAATTCAAGACCTCACCAGTACATCGTCATGGTTAAGATTTTGTCTTTGGGATCCAATACAAATATTTCCTTGGCACTTTGATTTAACACCACTGACACAGTTCCTGAAAATCGATCAGTGGAATGACACCATGGGTATTTGGTAAATAATATCATAAATCACTCAGCACTAAACACGGAAAGCCTGTACACACCGGTGACCTCAGTCGTATGTTTGATAGTGTTATTCTGCACTGATCATGCTGCTGATCCAGTTGCCACTGTGTATACAGCATTAAAGATACACATATGAATTACATTATCTTGAATCTTTTTGAATTTTTTGTCAATTTCTGTGAGCATAACACTGGTGACCATCGGATTTCCAAAGAAATCAGTAGTGACTGTACTTATGTTTCTGTGAAAATTTGTAAATGTGCCCACATGATTATTATTAACAAAGTCCTTATCGCGATGTAGTTTTTGTCCACATATTTCTTCATTGTAGCATCATCGTCTGATTCTGGTTCTCACAAATTAGCAATTCTATTTCCGCTCATGTTATGTTCACCAGTCATTGTGTCGCCGGTTTTAGCAACATGTTTAAAGATTTCTCCTATGGTCACTTCGATTGAAATGCTTGAGTCTTTGATTCTTCCACCATCAGTAAATACCATGATGTTATCAGTGACCGCACTGAGAACTTGTCGGACAATATCAACCCACCTAATATTGCTTGTTTTTAACCGTCCATGCTGATCCTGAAAAACAACAACTTCATCCTGGTCAACCCCAGCAAGGTTCATAATATCAGCAAACTCATCTTTGGTTGCATTCGCTTACAAATAAACATCGCCGGGTTTCTTAACCCTTCTACTGCTAATGCGAGATCTTCCGTAAATATCTGTCATTATAAACTACTAACTGTTTAAAATGACTAGTATACCATTCACTAGTGAATGCATGTTCGACTTTATGCAGTGGTGGGCCACCAGTGGTTAATGACCTTGATATAGCATCTAGAATCGCTAGTGATTCACAACTGCATATAGGGGGATCTGTTAATGTCTGTGTTGGCATTGTTGAATACCAGAGTGGAATGCTTGTGGATCTGCTGATATATTTGAGAAATTCTTTTGGAGGCACATATCCATATGAATCAAAATAACACCACGTGGATCAACAGCATATGTAACCCAGTGCGTGCCTGGAACAGAATGACCATCAAGATTAATGATACCAGTTTCAGTATGAAGGACTGTTGTAGTAATTTCTTTCGCATGAAAACTCCTCTAAAGTGCTGGATGTCAAGTTGACGAGCAGCATCAAGCAAATCAAAATTAGACATTGGAGTGCTTGCACTCTGAACGCCTTGCAGTCTAAGCTTGCTTAGCAAAATGTTCCTGGTAGTCTCAGGCCTCGACTGTACCATGAGGCTGGAGTTCCTGGTAGTCAGACCTGAGCCACGAGCGGCTTGCCCCCACTTGTCTTTTGAGGTCAGACCATGGCCTGTCGCTTTCTTTAATGCCATCCCAGCAGCAGTTCCAACGGCACCAAGTGCAGCTGCCTTTGCAACAGCTGGAGCTGTAATGGCAATCAGTGCCAGTATAGCTGCAAGAGGTGGAAATATAACACCTGTTTTTTTTTCTAGGTCTTTAATGGCACCTGCAGAAAGAACAAGTTGCACGCCAGTCTTTGATCATTTGCTTTCACTGAAGTGTTTGAGCTGAGGTTGAGTCAGTAGGAATTTATTTGGGCCTTGCAGTGCTTTTGATTTCAGTGATATCATTGTTCCAGAATTCTTCGCTGATGCCGACTGCAGTTTTTTAATCTGACTGGGTGTCAGGGTAGCATTGATGTAATGATATGACATCACAGTATCATGGGCAATTTAATTACTGATTATATCCAGTTACATATTTTCATCTGGTGCATCAGTGACTCTCATTCATCCACCAACGCCTTTGAGCAACATTGTTTTGTCTGACAGTATAACAGTGATTGCTCTATACTCAGCAATAACAGCTGGTCATGCCACATGAGCTTGGAAGTGTATATTGACGACTGACTCTCTGAACAAATCCAAGTACTCCAGTGAGAAATAATAGATTGGATACATCGAGAAGTCCCGCTGAGATATCTGCAAACTGGAATCGACATTTCTTGATCATGACCCATGAATTTCATCAAATGATGATACACACATGCAACATGATTGTTTTCAAAATCCAGCAACACTTCTTTGGATGGTTCTTGATGTCCATTTATTCTCAATGAAACCTCACTAACCCTGAGCCTGTCAAACACCATTGGGTTTCGCATCTGTGAATCTACTCGGACGACATCCTGAAATGCTATGAATATATGTCATGGTGCTGAAACTCCCTGTTGTGATGCTATCTGCCATGTGAATAGCCCAGTAACGGCACTCTGGACACTGTCTGTGGTCATCGTCAACCATGACAGCATTGACTTGTCGCCAGAGGCCATAAAAGATAGCAGCCATTGTTCTTCAGTCAGAGATGGCATCTTTGTTGGCATCCACAATAAAAGCTTTGTTAGTATTACTTTGCCAACATCAACGGTACCAGGGCACCAGATTGCATCATTGTCAGTGGCTTTTCTCACAAGCACCACAGTATGTTTAGCACTGAAGATAACCTTTCTTACGTTATGGCAGAATCGAAAGATATGTGATAATGGAATCACACATGAAAATTCTTTATCATCGTTTAACATTGATCAACATAATGTGAATCCTAAGTTGAAATCTTCATTCATCGATGTGACCTCAGTTCCAGCAGCATTCTCACGTTACTGTCCTTGGGGTGATCAATGGTATCCTTCGCAAACATCATTGATGGACCAGCGGACCATGAATAATCATCGCTGTATTGGGCTAGCTCAATAATTGTCGTAGCAACGTTGATGTCTCTGAGACATGATTCAGTCTCCTTTCCATCACTCAGGTATATGGCACTGTTAAACAACACCGTAATACCATTATTAACAAAACCAGTTCTGTCTAAAAGTCCATATGGGGTATTACCAATTTTCACAAGTTTTCCTTAGACCTCAGTGAATGCCTCAGTGGGCAAGAAATATCTGCTTGTATCCTGTACTCGTGGCTTGATTCATCCATGTGCATCAGGTACATGTGCATCATAAGAATTGTATTGATAATCATGCGCCGATTCATCTTTGAGGACTGGTGCATCCATGTCAAATATGGGATCAGATATGCTGTTGAACATCTTATTTATATTCGCCATTATTTAAAACGATGTTGATGATAGTGAATTAAGACCACTTCTTGCTATCAGACTTGCTGTTATATATTTTTTTATCTCTCGGAGGCAGCTTGTTTTGTCAGTGGCACTCCAGCTAATTCTTTCAACCGCATATTTGTGGCTTGATTTATTATTTTACAGACACTTGCTAATATCACTTTGATGCTGGGTAATTTCACTGGCTGAATACTAGCATTCTGTGGTTGGACAACTGTCTATCTTCATATTAATCGTGCGAGTCTTTGATTGCTGAGAATGCTTTACCAGCAACATCACCAACGGTGCCAATAGCCTTGTTACGAACAATGTCAGTGTCAAGCTTTCATTTCTAGTTCCTTTGCAATTGGAATCAATTTTGGGGCTATCATTCTAAATAGACCTTGAACAACATCACCAAGTCCATCTCCATAGATAACTTTGTATATGGGCAATCGTAAATTTTTCACCCTGACTTGTTCAGGTCCACATTGAGTGCCATGTATGATCATGTTATTTTCATGTTACTGATCTAATTGCATACCTGATTGTGTTAATTAGTCACTGTAGTAATCATCTGTAATTTCATTGACAAGTGCCTGATAAACAGTGATATCCATGATGCCACCAGTGAATAATCTCTGACAGATAGCAGCTACTTCACTGATGATTTCTGGGGAATTTTTGCCAGCTCGTTGCCCATCAATCAGAATTTCTAGTCAGTCAACATCAGCAAGAACTTTATTGGGGCAGAGTTTGTCTTGAATCTCTGGAGGGGTTTGTTTTTCATGAAGTTGAGATAACCACAAGTGGCAAGACCACTTCCTGTTGTTTCTTCTTCCTCGATACGAGGTGGTCTAAATTGTGATTTTTCAGGCGATTATAATGTATCTCCAAGTAATGGCGCTTTTCTAGCTTCTTCAATTTGTTTCTCAAAATTTGCAAATTCATTCTTGTATTGCTCACCAGTGATTCTAGTTATACCATGGGACTTTCGAAATACAAAAGGAACCCAATTATTTACAGAAACTCTGGTTGTTGCAGCAACTGCTGTAGGTTTCTCTCGAAGCAGTTTATGACCTTCTTTGGTAAATCAGGCTGGAGGTTTTGATTTTGGTTTTGGTTTTGATGCAACAGTATCCTTCACATCACCAATCTCCTCATGAACTTTGTCAATACCCTCGAGTACATGTTGTATTTCTTCTTGTAATTGTGGTTGAGCAGCAGCTGGAAGTTCTCACAGAATCTTTTTAGTAGCTTTGATTCTTTCTTTCCCAGTGGTGGAAGAAGACCTTTAGTAGCCTCCATGACTGGTTTAAACTCCTGGTGCTGATGCAGTTGCTGTTTGACAAATTCACAGACTGGGAGATATTACTCAATCACCTCTAGTCATTGTCAAGCTGATTTAGCTGTTCAAGATTCCATGGTTAGTGCAGAATCACTTCTTATTACAATGATGATTAAATTACAGACCTATTGTCACTGGCAGCTACTGTTCTTTGCTCATTTCCCAGCACCCAGCTGTAAACACCCAGCTGTAAAGAGTGGCACAGACAATCAACAATGATCTACTACTAGTTGTTCCACTATCATCTACAGCAGCGGGAAGGGACAGCACGTGGGTCTATGAGCCACCGGATGCATTAGAAGCCTCAGTTTATCATTCTAGACCTTGTATGTCTGATTTTGCCATCTTCTCTAATTGGGTTCTCTAATTTGTAGACCTAATGGTCTGTCCAACCTCCCTGCTGCTCATGTATCTGATCCAAATTACACCAAACATTATCTGTTGTATCATAATTTCTTATAGATCAACTTATGACACTTAAAGGAATGCAGTAGTGCACATAATTGTCATGGACACGTGCACACTACCACCACCCTATAGGGATTGGACCACTAATTAATTTTCTATAGAACTTAATGTCAATATAAAAAATGAAAATACATACAATCCACACATAGTTCGATTCAGTAGAGTTGGAAAAATAAATTTCAGCCTTAAAATGCAGCATTTGTTTGAGCTTTGTACTCAGAGGGAATCCCAGGTCTGCATGTAATAACATAGATTAGTACCCAGAGTCCACATGATATTTTGTTGTTGTTGTTGTTGTTATTGTTGTTGTTGTAGGGTTTAATGCCATTTTTCAGCACAAGATAGGCTATACATGGCGGCCAGTATTAATGGTGGAGGAAGAACCTGGGAAAACCCCGGAAAGAACCACTGACTCACGAGAAGCTACTGGCAAGCTTTCTCACATATCCACATTGGTCGAACCTGAGACTTGAACCCACGCAGACAGAGGTGAGATGGCAATGATCCATAATGGTGAGTGCTTTAGACCACACGGCCACTCGGGCCCCAGATATTTTGTCTGTAGGAAATTAAAAACAGAATATGAAAATAAAAGTTAACATTTTGTTGTCAACTATAGTACATTGGTCATGGTTTATGAAGTATATAATGGTAGAAAAGTTATATCTATTTACTAGCCAACTGGTACATCTAAAAATATTTAGTACTCTGTTTTTATTTTTATTCCCACACCAGTAGACTAGTTCTCTGGCTGTAAAATAATTAGTTGTCTGATACCTACATCCATGAAAGGATTTCTCTAGCCCATTTAATGTTTATGGAATCATGGACAGTTTCATTTACATCATCTGATGCAATTAATATATGATGGGTCATTAATTTAACATTTTCTTTTATTCTTATTGATATGCCATTACCATTCACATATTTTATTTCAAGAATTTTTATGTCAATACACTTATACAGTGGGGGATGGTGGAGTACATGTTACATCATAGGTATACAATATGCTTTTAACAGTACATTGTTACTCTTATTGATTGCACATGACAACATTGTTATTTTTCCTGAAAGTATTACACTTATAACAACATCCTCAATTAGATGTGAAATCTAGAAGTAGAATGGACATGAATGAAAGAGGTTATTCACCTGAGGAACAGATACAGGAAAAACTAAAGTACTGGAAAGACAGTTGCAACACTTAAAATTTCAAATGCTTTGTCAGCAAATTCAATGCCAGTGACTGCTGTCTTACAGAACAGCAGGGTATTATGCTCAACATTTCATTATGACACCCATATTGTGGAAACATTAAAATGTGGGAATGTCCTTAATAGTATATTTGAAATTTTTGGTTTTAAATTTATTTACTAATAATATATTGAATATACAAGTATTTCATCTTGCTATTATTCACTGCCAATGACATAAGCACCAGCTCTAAGAAAATACTGCTATTTTGTACAGACATATCACATATTTTTTTACTTCAAATTCTATAATACATACCACTGACCACTTTTAAAGCCAGGAGTATTAAGCTAGCAGTTAGTCGATTGGGCTCTCACTGTGTTGAAAGGGAAGGATGCTATTCCTCCTTGGGAGGCAGTGGGTTTTGTTATATCTGCTGCAAAAAAAATTGCAGTAGATTTATTATATGTACTACAAAATAAAATATGACAGCAGGATGGTTATATCGACTGCCAAATAAAACTGGCAGTAGGTTGTTATATCTGCAGCAATATACCACTGTGCACTATACCACTGACAGTACTAGGATTGTCACAACCTCAACAGTACTGAGGTGGCAGTTTGGTTCATTAGGCAAGCAGTGTATAATCTGCAGTAGGGGATTGTTGCTATTCTTCACTGTGAAGCAGAGGGATATTCAGTAGTGGTTTCATTCACTGGAAGCTGACTGCCATCTTAGCCTCAAAATATTCAAATTGGTTATTGCAGACAGGCGTGAGACCATACTAACATTCACTGTGGAGTAGAAATTCTGTTCATCTCCTTGATTCCACTATATGTCCCCTTGAAGTACACCATTCCCTGGAAAGGTATATCCAAATCTTGTGTATAAAACATGACTGTGTTAGTTACAAGAGAGAGAGGAGTTGCATAGCATAACAAATGCTTGCATCGGTGTGTGAGGGAGGTGGGTATTTACAAGATTCTGGAACAGGAACATTCATTTTATCATCAAACACACTGGCTAATGGGTAAGCTTGACTGTTTTGTATTGGGTTTTTTCAGATAAAGCAGATTGTAAGGGAGAAGTCAACAATGTGGCAGATATACCAGTTGTTGTCGTCATTGTGGCAGTGTTGAGTGGACTTGGGCTTCTAACAATTGGTACAGTTATTGGATATTTGATATACCAAAGAAGAAAGAAACATCAAACCAGTGGTTAAGTATTGTAATCCTTATAAATGTATGTGATTATTACATGTTTTCATTTTCCAGGGTTTAAGAAAGATCAGTTTCTGATACCATTGGTCATAAGATAGTCTTCATTTAAGTTTCATATGGAATCTTGAGAAGTCACTTAAAAAAAGAAAGAGAAAAAGAAACATTTCCTGTCCACCTTATCAAATGAAGCATTTCATTAGTACCTACATGTAATATATTGCAGCAGATCTCCATGATGTCATGCATGATGTCATTCATTATATTGACTGTACATTGTACTTATGTTTGAGTAATGAAACTTTATAATTGGATCTCTGTTAGTACTACATCCTTACAACCAAAGGTCATTGTGACCTAAAGTTTATGTTAAATGACATGGGTTAAGTATTTGTGTTTGTGACCCTATTAATCCAAGTTTCCTCTGACCCTTGACACCCCATTTTTCATATTTGGACATTTATGTTGGGGTGTAGGGTCAGAGTCCATTTCCTCACGAAAATTGGATTTGGTATGTAGGTTGCGAGATTTGTGTAGTCATATGACTAGGAATGCAAATGGCAAGATCCAGGTCAAATTTCAACAATGCTGTAGTTTCGTCTCATCTGTCAGCAGATTAAAGATCACAAATGCTATGCTCACAATTTCTGAGAAAATAAATCGTATTCCTATCGATTTCATGCAGGTTTATCTATAAAAGGTCATTCAATTTTGCTAGGCCGGCAGCCACCAAAATGATGTTGACGAATTCAAAATTTTCAACAGGCAATGGACTCTGATGATACACCCCAACATAAATGTCCAAATATCAAAAATGGGGTGTCAAGAGTCAGATTAAACTTGGATTATGGCTCTATATTCTACCATGCTATATACATCCTAGTCTATTCAGAGAGTCTTTTCTGACCAGTGCAGTTAGAAGTAGGAAAACTGTTTATTTATTGGTAAGCTTTCCATGTTAATGGCTATACATTGCGAATGTATATTGTGATAGGTTATCTATACCAGGTTAACTGTATTAATGTACATGTGAATGAGTATAGGAATTAGATGATTTTACTGCATGTTGCATTCTTTCTTTTTCATGTAAGACCTCAGCCGCATTGGCTATCATGGTAATTATTAATGGATGAACTATATTTTTATGAATTCCATATTTTGGCAGAAATAGCAATGGGAAATTTCAGTTTCAATGTCTGTCGATTTTTCTTGTTTCAGATTTTCATTGTTGCTACTGTATAATCTGGTCACAGATCAAGTGCACTAGCATAACCACTTTAGTATAATATTCCAGTTGAGATTAGAAATGCCCACTCTATTTCCTTCTTCCAAACCCAATATTTCCAGTGGCTTCAGAGATGCAGCTAAAATAAATAAATTCCTTTGTATGAGTTCCTCAAAGTAAATTAGTTCTTAGCTAATTGTGTTACCCTCTTTAAATAAAGTCATTATTATTATTATTAGTCTGTGCCAGCAAAAATGAAGTGTTTACCAGTCTGAAGTATTATATGTAACATCAGATCGGTCCATTTGGCATCAAAAGATACATTGTTGTTAGTTTCATTAGAAGAAATTCACAACACTGTACACAATAGTTCTGTTAATTTTTTTAAAGTAACAACATTTACGGAAGCCTGTAACTTATTGCACATTTATTATCTGTGTTACTAGTACCTGTTAAACTAAATACCTGTTTGAAAAATTGAACATTCAAGGTTTAGGTTTTTAGCCCTAATAATTTGGTCACCTTAGACATTGAGACCAGAAATTCTTTAAATGGTAGGAGATAACAAAATGTTAAGGTTTTAAGTCAAGTTAATGAGTAATTATTGTAAAGAATGCTGTTATTTTTAATAGTGTACGGTACTTACATCTGTCTTACAGAATAGTTAACAGTCATCACTTGCTTCACACCAATGCCAGCCGTTACAAATTTACTGTTTGTGGTTTCTCTACATATTGCATATAATTTTGCAACTTGTTTAGAAATGTTTTTAGGACACCTGGCCACAAAGCTATGTGAACTTATGGTATGGTCCCTTGTCCACCAGGAATCATTAAGCGTCTGTGAATAATATGTATTGTCAGCTTTTTCTCAAACACAACCAGACCAGTTTTTACAATTTTATGCTGATTTGCCATCAGACATGGCTACCATTTAATGACATCTTCTCAAAATTTGCCAAATATAATTTGACTGAACTTGAAAGAAAGTATTATGGATTAAGAACCTTTCAAAATTGTATAAATAATGCCAATCCTATCATCAAATACCAATACTGCTGCTAAAAATAGAAAACCTTTAAACAACTTCTTGACAACCACTGAATAGACAGACTTGTCTAAAATCATCCAGGCATGAAGATCTTTCACATTTATACAAATGTCATCATATATGCCTGATGTTGCTAACATTCAAAAAGCCTTTAGCAGCTTCTTCTAAATAATTGCTTAACATAATGTGACCAAATTTAACATCTTCAGTGCCTTTGAGATGCTGTTCCTTCATCAAATATCGCTGTTGTTACTAAAAGTTGAAAAAATATTAAACAGATTTATAGCGCAATATAAATGATATTCATGTGCTATCAGAGACACAGGAAACTACATAAAACCTCGAAACATTTGTCTTCAGAACACATGCAATCAACAACACTTGAGAAATTTCAACAGAAACATTCTATGGACCTAAATTTTCTTTGCCAATTTCTCATGAATTTTGCTGTTGGGTATAAGTCACTTAGGTAATGATTTCTGACTCACTTGGGCCTCTTCTTACTGTGGCAGTGTGTAAAGTATGTAATGGGTATCAGTGATGTTGGTTCAGGAGGATCTAGTAAATAATAAATACACTGAAATCAGGATTTTTGGGTTCTGGAAATGACTATGAAAGGTTGATAGGATCTTTTTAAGCTGAAATGTTGCAAAATGTTTAACAGTAGCTGAAAATATAAATATTATATTTGTTTATTTTACTGAGAATTGGGGATGTAGTACTGCATGTGCTTTATTAATATATTGCTGGAAGATTTTTTAAGAGATCTGTATCAGCTCTATTTTATAGGTGGTGGTTGTTTTGCAGTGGTGACATTGCTAGAACTTAATGCAGTATGATAAAAAAAACATTCTACTGAAGTGTGAAAGAAACATTTTTATTTTCGGGATTGTGTTAAGGCTATTAGGAATCAAACAAAAATTTCTTGGAAGAATTAAACTTTTAGGCAAAAACTCGCTTTGAAGGTTGCCTCTGTCATTGGTTTCAGTCTATTTGACTGCGTGGATGTTTTGTAAGTGATGTTTATACGCAACATAGTACATGATGTCAGTAAAATTAAACTAATTCTGAACTGCAATTACAAAGGTATGCTTGTGTTTGAGTAGAAACATTTTCATGCAACTTTGATGCAGTTTTATTTTTTCAATCTTTTTAATTCGTAAAGTGATTATTCATATTTCATGTTATTTTTTAAAACACCCTAAAAAAATTAAATAGCCTATTAGGTATAATTATCTGTACTTTTAATTCATTATCAAATAAATTATTTGCATGAGGCACAGTGACCAGATATGGAACTACAAAAACCACACAGACTCAAAACCCCTAACATTTTCCAGAGACAGCAGTTATGCATCAAGGTCTTTCAAATTGATATATATTATGCTGATCAGCTGCTCAGTATAGAAGCTATTACTTATGGCTGCCATTTTTAGCTGACCTTTATGAAGTAGAGGGGATGTATTAAACTACTTCCCCCTCCCTACATTGGCATGTAAAGAGAGGTAGAAGCATATAGATATCTACTGCCTCACTGTTATGTCGGCCATTCTTTCATCCTTGGTCTTAGGAAGGGATTAAGTGACTTAGATCTGTACATGTATGTATATTAGTTGCATATTCATTGTTAAGTTCTTTTGTTGGGATTAAGTTTTGCAGACTGTATACATACTGTTGTTAAACCTGAGATCATAAAACTTGGTGAGGTGATACATATTCATGAGTACCATCATCATAAAAGCAAGTCCCTGATAGTTTGTGTTTCAGATTTATTTCTCAAGCCCAGTTAATGCAGAAATCATCAAACTGGATAATTGTACGCATCTCTGTTAGTACCACTCCAGTACAACAAATGAAGGTCATTATGACCTACATTTTATTGCTTTAGATTAAATTTTATGTGCTACTTGGGACCAAAAATAGTTGTTTATGTCCAGTATGCATGCTTTTATACCTAGAATCATAAACTTGTTGCAGATGCATCTTGCTTAATGCTACACCTCCATCACAAAACTAGGTCACTGACCCATATTTCATGCCTAATTGTTATGGATTAAATTTTGTGTTGTAAATTTACTTTTCAAGTACTGTTTAAGCTGGAAATTTCGTGAATATATCATTGTATGCACTTCTGTTGATACCACACTTGTGACAAATGGTCACGGTGATGTACATTTCACATATTTCTTCGAGAAATATAGCACAAGAGACAATAAATCATTAATTGTTTTAACTTTGTAAATAGTGGGAATCTTGGGCACAATATGACTAAGTCATTTTGAAATAAAAAATTAAATAAAACAAGTTAGCAAAATATGAGTTATAACATTTCTGTTTTGAACCCTTTACATGTGAAACCCATGAGTTTGATGTTTTGATGAAATATTAAAAAACAATTTAAAACAGGAATTTTATGATCCATCAGATGTTATTGTCTCAATAAAAATGTAGGTATTCACAAACAATTGTGACCTTGCATACATCATGCAGGCTGCTGTTTGTATAGAAGTGGTGTGATTGACAGGTAGAGGATCACAGATGCTAGAAATAGCTACATGCTTCCTTTCTGAGTTACTTCCAACCTTCATGTTAGACCAGCTGTCAGGTTTTTATGATAAAGTTTGAGAAACTTTTGATAGACTTCTGTAAGGATAAACAGGTCAGTTATGAGGTAATTTTGTATCCACTTGGTTGACACTTACCACTATAAGGCTGATTTTCAATCAAGGTTTTGTTCAGACTTGGTCAAAAGCTGATAAAAACACAGCCTTGGTGAACTTCTATAATAAGTGACCTCTGCGTTTATTAATGAGGTGATCTTGCATCTGATTGTCAGAGCTTTTTATTTTTCATTTGCATTGTATTTCTATAAATAATTGAGATCTTCAGTGGGTTCAGTAATGAATGAGATCTTCTTTTCCATTATTGCCCTCTCCTGTCCTCCAGTAGTTTTTATTTGATGGGGAATAGTGCCTGAGCAGAAGGCTTTGGCTCTACTCACTACCAGACAACACAGTAGGAGGGCAGTTCACAAGGAGAAGGCAATAATAGATTTAGCATACAACATAATGTCTTGTGATACTGTTACATTAGCACATAGAATTAGTACAAGTACAATTCTTGCTTGAATTTGTCCAGAACATGGGCCAGGAGCCAGAAATCACAGAATATTTTTTTTAAAACTGTGAATGCAGCATCACAATAGCCTGTCTAAAACAACGTTTATGCAGACATGAAACAAGTTAGAATGAACAATGTGTACAGTTGAATTTTCTTGAATTCGTCTATAGACATTAATAATTATTTCATCTACTCCCATCACAAGTTAGAACTTAAGCAATTCCCTCAACTCTGACACAATGAAGACCTGATTTTTGTTGACTTGTTGTGGAGATAGCATTTGATATCACAGTAATATAAAGTATTTGCTTTATTGACTTTTATGCATTTACCAGCAGTCTCTACTGCGTTTACATAATGTGGCAACTAATTCAAAGTTGCTCTTCCAATAGGAAGAGACCCTGACTCAACATGGGTCTTCAAAGTGTGTCATGTAAATAATGAGGACATGTTAAATAAAATTTGAAGAAAAAAAATGGAACTTAATCCAGTTTTTCTTACTTTTAGATAAAAGAACAGAAGAGGACACTAAGATTCCTTTGAAGACAGATTCTGAAGAAATCTGAAAAACATTGTGTTAGGAAATGCCAATGAACATGAGAAGTCCAGCAAATATTTGCCAATTTTGATCAGATTTGACATGCATGTATATTGTAACATTCTTGGAATATATTTTATTTTAAATTTTAAAAAATGCTTATAATTTAGCAGGTCTACTCATTCTTATCTTGGATTGCAGTATTTTCTTGTATTTCTGTGTATGCTAATTAATACTTAATAATGAGATTTTCTCATGTACGTAATTCCAGTATACTTGCAGATCCATGTTTTACCAAGTGATTTTGCATATGTACATGTTCCATTTCTGGTCAGTATTTATGTTTTCTGAATTTGTTTGAAAATAGGTACAGTCTATTGCCTTACAAATGTCTGTGATGATCCATTTATGAGGTTTATTTATTGTGTAATGGAGATATTTAAGAATGGAAATTGTTATATAGTGATTTTGTAAACTTTCTCCTTAATACTGAAAGACAGTAACCAGAGTGAGATGAAATTTGAAAT
>JAECUM010033609.1:0-27133 GCA_016617855.1 Megalonaias nervosa
TAATTAAGCTTTAGGTAGAATAAGAAAATGAGCATATAATAAAAAGGTTACTGCATTTGTATGGGAAAATATGAACTCGTTTTGTCGGATATATATTATGTGTCACTGATAACTTCGTAAACCTTTTTGAAGTTATGTCAGTTTCCATCACGGCCAAGTTTCAGTTTCTTGACATCGATGGTCATTTTGCGACCGGTCTCCAAACTCAAACACAGGAAAATTTTCCTTTTCATGTAGAACAATCGAAGAAAACTAATCTGGTAAGAAGCGAAGCATGACGCATCGAGAAGACAATAGCTATTATTATTATTATTATTATTATTATTATTATTATTATTATTATTAATAGTAGGAGTAGTAGTATAGGAGTAGCAGTAATAGAAGTAGTAGTATATCTCTTACTCTCTCTAAATATTCCAAAAGGTTATATCGCATGTCCAAATGCATGAGTTCCAATTGAATTTCATTGCTTTTCCAAATAAATTTCAATACTGGATGTGCTCATGTGCCTGCAGTCTAGAATGTGCTAATGTATCAATGGTCTGGAATGTGGCGATGTGTGAGCAATCTTTTGATGTACTACAATAATATCATCCAAAATTCATTTGACTCTATTCACTATAACTCCAAATGATTTTGTCCAAAAAGTATTATTGAGCACTTTGTAATTCCAGTGAATACTTTAAATAAATAACTTCGTCCAAATTAAAAATTGAACACAAGAATAAGACTGATTCCACTTGGGATATTAAGGTATGAATGAGTAATTTTTTTCAATTGAGCAACATTGATATACAAAGCTGAGACACAATAAATGAGCCACGATGTAGGTAAGTTTCCTAAATCAAACATACAAAGTTGTCAACAAGTTTATGAATTTAAAGACTCAGATACAAATAAACATGTTTACTCCAATAATAATATATTAATGAATGCCCTTCCATGTTTAAACTTTGTATTCCTTTCTAAACCGACATTAATATTTAACACAAGTGCGTAAAGGTAAGGTCTGAGATTGTAAAAAGATGGTCTTACCACCAAACTTCAGCCAATCATCTAATCTGGTTGTTTAGTTTTTGCGAATGCCGTTTTGTGGAATAAAAACTTATTACACTGACTTTGAGGTTTTAGAAAAAGATAATAGCTTTCTTTAAATTGTAAGCATTCACGGTGGTCGGATGATTCAGATAGGGTTTCTTGTTGCGGATCAACAGATCGGACACAAATCGTAATACATCGTCACAGGGACAGATTGAACACATGCTCTTTGCACCTGGCTTTATCAACCCTTGGGATAATTATAGGGTTGATTGTGTATCATTACACGTACCAAGGTTATGTTGTTTCCGGTTCACTGACATCATCAGAAGAGTTTCACGAAAAAATGTACTGGAAACCCTAATCATATTCCCAACATTTTATGTCCTCGTTAGGAGACACGCTTTTTTCTTTCTTGGCGCTTTTATACATTTGCCACAAATTCATGTCATGTGTGTGTGTGTGTGTGTGTGTGTGTGTGTGTGTGTGTGTGTGTGTGTGTGTGTGTGTGTGTGTGTGTGTGTGTGTGATTTGGATTTTTAACGTAGCTTTAACAATTTTTCAGTCATATCGCTACGATGTCTGCAGTGGGGCAGTTTATAGTGATGTCTAGCAATGGGGCATCATGCAGACATGTAGCATGATGTCCCACCCAGTCACATTATCCTGACACCAGGCCGACCAGTCCTAACACTAATCTCTTAATGCGAGGCAGCTGTTAGTTCCATTTTTATTAGTCTTTGATATGACTCGACCGGGGTTCGAAACCGCGACCTCTAGCATCCGAGGAGGACGCTCTAACCACTAGGCCACTGGAGCGGTAAATTCATGTCATACAAGTATCGCTGCTTTATATATTTGGTTAGTGACTGCAGCTTGAAATGTTAAAAATGGACAGCAGAAAATCATGTACATTTACTCATAATTAGGCTCATTCAAATGACGATTTGGACCAAAAACCCGGATAAAGAAGATTAACTGAAATAGGTGGAACTAACAATGTTGAAGGAATAAAAGAACAATATATCACCAATAACTAAATAACAATAAAACCAGATCATGGATGTGTACAATTGGCTACCTGGAAGACATCCGCATTATATCTAAACATTGTTGTTTTAATTGTTTTGTAATAATCCAAATATTGTACCTGTACACTAATTATTTAAAGCAATACTGCCTGCTTTGTTTACGATTGTAAGTTTCTCTTTCGGTAAAAGACTTCGCACCTTAAAATCTGAATCGACAATGACATCGAACTTTCACATTAAGGTGTAAACTTGTTTCATGACATATAAGCATGTATGTATGTATGTATGTATGTATGTATGTATGTATTTAATGTATGTACACTGCATGTCAGGATAGTGTTGTTATTTGAATGTTAAAATTACTCAAGATTTATCCCCATTTAAATCTTATCACGGTTTAAGATTTCAAAGAGAACATTATACAGTGGAACTCAAGTTTCTCAGAACAAATGCAGTTTGTCGCTTTATCCTGTAATTTTAAAGATCCCTAGATACGAAATGCCGAATAATAATGAGATCAGTGATTTAGTATTCTAATTCAGATCTTCACATATAGAACTCGTTGGGGTCAAATGGGTCTATACTTCTCGCTATATTAATGGCCTTTGCACACTCTCCCTACAGGGGATCTAGATTATCTGTGGTGATCGGACTTAATCAACAAATTCTTATCCAATTTGATCATGTTCTTTTGGGATTGACATACCGTAATAAAAGGTTCAGTGCAAAATAACATTTTCGTTTATCGCTAATTGGGCTTCTTAATGTATTTTGCGTGTGCGATTAATTCATTGTGCAAATTTTCTGAGCTGAAAACGGTAAGCGCTTTCGCAAAGGAATTTTCTTCATGTTTTGGTAGCCTATGGACGATTTAAAATTTAACCGCTGATATTTACGTCAATAGAGTTGCTGGGTTATCCTCAATGCTTGAACTATTATACTAACTTTCTTTTATAATAACTTTATTTAATACATAAACGTATATCATTTGGATATATTTTTTCTAGAAGATATTTCGCCTGACGGCCCCATCATGATCACTAATTCTGCAGAGAAGGGTTTCATAGAGTTCACAAACTTATCTTAAATTATAATATATAAAGACATCTAAAACATATAAGTGGCACATAATAAAACACGAAAGAAGCGTTTTAGAAAGAATGAAGAATTCTCGCATTTGATATATTTGTCTGCCTCGAATAATATTTTCCTTTTTAAATTGGCATACGGATGAAATTGCAAGCATATGATCCCATGTGACCCTTTTGTATCATATCTACTTTCGGTTGAAAGCTAAAAAATGATTTAGAAGAAGCATGCGCACTCGGAACTGTCTCAGTTCTCACCTTAACTGCATCGTGAACAGAACCATGAATCTGCGATTTATCCACCATCCCTCATTCTCTTTTTGTACCTGATATTCTATATATCACTTTACTCCTTGTAAATCAGTCGAGTAATTTTGTATACTTACTCATTGAATCTTATATGCTCGACTGGGTGTTTGATACAACTGTGCAGTTCTTATTTCCATATCGCACGCCCAGATTGGAACTAATTAGGTGTCTTCTTTGACGTCCGCGCATCGATATTTTTAGGCCCCACTGACTCGAACTTATATTAAATATTCATTCGTTCGATATTCATCATTCATTCATTCAGGCAATCGACGTCGAGGGAACAACAGTGGAGCGCCAGCGGCTATATCGATAAGGGTGGAGGAGGGAACGGGATAATCATGCAGCACGTGCAGGCTTTGTGAATTAAAGAAGACCATAGTAGCTCAGCCATATGCAGTGCACATGACCGAGGAGACCCACCGACCAACCCATCGAAACAAGTAATTATCATCAAAAAACAAAGAATTATCATCATTATCGACTACAATAGCTGCACTGGTGTCAGAAGAACAGCATAACAGCCGGACCGTGCTGGAAAGGAGTGGTGCCCTGAAGGCAGATACTGGCTTACAATAGCTGAACTTGCAACGTAACAGCCCTGGAAAGCAGACGTACTCTAGTCTAGCGAGGTTGCACCATGCAACGAGTGCCCTAAGGGATGCACCTGCATACAGAGCATTGCCGTTGGACTGGAGGTTATCTGAAAGTACAGCGCTGTCCATACACCTAAGAGCTCCCGAAATGGACTCGGAAGAAAAGACCGAGCAACCATTCAATTGCCTGAATGAGTTATACGGTTTTCACTTTGGCTTGAGAACCGTTTTTGATTATATCTCTCTGGTGTAGCACAAATTTGATCTTTTTGGTTAGACCATCTAAATTCTTACTTGTTTAATATTTGCGTGATAAAAAACTATAGTAGTCATTTTGATTTAGCTGATTGGCATATTTCAGGAAAATTTATGTACACTATGTACACTAAATTCCAACTTGAATGAAATTAAATACGAAATTTAGAAACTCATATTATTTTGTCAATTGCACAGGTGGTTCACACATTATTGGTTTATTTGTATGTCCATTAGCATAACTGGACTGAATTTGATATAAGTACAGACGGGCGTTTTGGGGCGTACACGACATCCATGGCTTCCCATCGCACCGACTGCCGAGATACTTTTCCTTCTTTTCCACACTCGGCCTTCTGTACATGGACGGAGATGTGGAACGATTTCCACCCGTCCAAACACCAGGTGCCCCGATGAGACGTCATAGTCGCCGACCAATCGCGACTGACGTCTCATACTGCTTCGGTTGACACCTGGTATCGCTGTAGACTGGATCTCCACTTCTACTTGAGTGTGTGTTGGGTTCATTCCCACTCAAGTAATAGCCCCTAGCTGGTGCTGTGGCGGAGTGGCATGTGGGTGCATGGTATAACATGCTGCGTAGGCGGGCTGGAGACCCATAATATGGATGAAGAAAGATAGTCCGGTAATACCTGCATGCCAATGAGTCTCCTCTTGAACTGAGGAGTGTGCTGATGAGGTTGAAAGTTTTGCACTTTACCCTTCAGTATTCAAGTCAATTCACCAGCTAGTGTAGGTCGTTTGTGACTTAGTTGTCCCACGACCTAGGAAACACACTTTAGGCTAATTTAACAGCTCTGTTTGAGAGCATAAACGCCTGTGGGATGAGGCTCTTATTCCTTCCTCCAGGATAAATTTAGCAATCAGCTTTGCGGACATAAAACAGTGGTACATGCCCGAATGGGCGCACACCTCTTAAATTTAATAGTAAGTAAGAACTTATATAAATCTCAATTCGATTTTGATTTCATTTATGCTGTGAAGCTAAAAACATTTCAAAACCATAAAAGAGGATTATGTAATAAATACAAAACCGCGTTCGTGTTTTGTTCCGATTCGGGGGAAAGAACTGGTTTGATATGGCGTATGAAACGTCTCGAACTGACGGCCTCGACGTATCCCAACGTTATATCAAACGCGTTCTTTCCTTCGACTAAGAGCGAAACACATATTTTGTTTTATGTATGTATGACCACATTTTCTCCCTATATTAACATCCGAACAAAAATTGTCCGCCAAATTAAAGTTTCAACTACCATCATCTCTCGATGTCATAGCATGGAGGTCTGCATCTTCGTATCTCTTTAAGATCGAATTAGATGGTTTCTTTGGATTGAACATCTTTAATTGTATTATAAAACTCTTACGATCACACATGCTAAGAATAAATAACTAAGAATGGATCAAAACTCTTTAGCTAATCTCGCTGTGCTCGTTCATGTTAGGATATAAAAAATAATAAATATTTAATATCTGTCGAAAGAGCTTCACATTAGCTCTTAAATAAATCATTTTAAAACTTATTGATTTTTAAATTAAAGTTTAATACCAATGGTCAGCAAAACCACTGCAATAACGATGCCGGAATTGGAGGCGTATGTATTTACATAGAAATCCATGAGGTTGATTCTATTACCGGAACTTAATACGCCATTAGAATTTAACGTAACAGAAAATTCACAATAATTCATCTTTAACGAGAACGTATACATTTACATAATTTGCACTACTTTGTAATTCAGGATGAAAATACGGACATCATCATGACATTTTAAATGATTAATTTTATCTTCTGAAGATCACAATGACACTAGCATGATATAGCATCACTTAGAATAAATAAAATTAATTAATGTTGTGTTGCAAGAAAACTGGGTTGTCGATAATTATATTCCTTGGTTCAATGGCGATAAAGTACCTGTCAAAATGGAAAGGACACAAATCGTTCAAAATAGAACACGAGCACGTATTGTTTTGAGACTAACTTAATTTCAATAACAGAGGCCATATTGCACAGTACTCATTTCATTGTGCGAAACAGTTAAAGCAAAATGGTGTTTAATTACATGTAGTTTAGTAATTACCAGACAAATATTCGTGACATAACGAGAGAACAAGGCTAGCAACCTGTTTTCCTATTGAGGCGAAACAAAACATTAAACACTTGCGTGTGCTGATGGTAGGTACGCTAAACGGAGAATGCACTAAGCCAGACCAAACCAATTAACATAATTACGTTATTCTCATAAAACTAGCCAATGTACATTTCAAACATCATTTTATATGCTATTATAATTTGAGATAGTTTGAGCTATAACGATATTTTCTAAGATTATTAACAAGGAAAGTTCAGAATTTTTTTATTCCAATTATTATATCCATAAATTTGGTATTGATGTCATATTTTCCTGGCACCCAGTCACATCCTGACACCAGGCCGACCAATCCTAACACCAACCGCGTAATGCTGAGCGCCTAGCCATGCCATTTTTGTAAGTCTTTGGTATGACTCGGCCGGGGTTCGAACCAGCGACCTCCCGCATCCGAGGCTGACGCTATAACCACTAGGCCACCAGAGCGGTACAGTACTTCGTAATATGTATCTAAAACATTAAATATACGATAGTTATTACTTGAAAAGCCTCTGAGATGTTCGAAACATAAATATAAGTTCTATTATAAATAGAGAATCGTAAACACACACGCAGTTCATAGAGAGCGTAGTACGATATCAATGATAATGCTCAATAATATACGAAATTTCTATAGTGTATGCTATTAGAAAGTTTCATCAATCAGACGGTTAACTGAAAATCAGAACATAATTGGGCATTTAGAAAACTGAAGTTATCCAAAGAATTATATTGATTTCGATTTTTGGTTCCCGAAAGGAACGAGAGCATAGAGAGCATCAGAAACGGGACGATGAGGAAACCGTGCGCAGAATTGGTTGCAAACGACGATACAAGATCATAGCTTTCCAAAGTGTCAAAGTAAGGTACATGTTCCACAAAGAACTCAGTTAAATAATTATTTGTATCTGGAAAATGATTTAAATTTTCGATTACTGAAGCTATCGTCGTGGAAATAATAATAATAATAATAATAATAATAATAATAATAATAATAATAATAATAATAATAATAATAATATAACAATAAAATAATAATAATAATAATAATAATAATAATAATAATAATAATAATAATATACCAAGAAGAAGAAAATTGTAAGGTTGTTCTGGTCAATAGTGGTATCAACAGCAACAGTAGTAGTAGTAGTTGTCGTCGTCCTCATATTTACAAGGTGTTATTTGTCGAATCATGTTTTCTCTTTACAACTAAAATATAAAATTAGCTCAAAAGAGATCACATTTTGAACGAGTAAGGTGACCGAAGCACTTTTTTTTGGGGGGGGGTGTAGTGGGTATAACCTTCATGAGCGGTCAATCACCTAATTATTCACTCCGTTTTGCTTTTTCGATTTCTTGAAAATATTCCTTACAAAACAGTTTAATGCATATTTTGGCTAAAACTCTACCGCTAATCATAGAATCTTAACTTGTTACCCAAAGTTCAATTTTTTTTTAATGATTTGTTTACAATTAAACTATTATGAACATCTCAAAACATTTTCACCAAATTTCTAATATTTGGTGCTTATATCTTAACTATTTTACTTATTTTCAGTGTTAGAGACCCAGTGTTTTAATCAAACTTTTACGATAAAACCGAGGCACTTTACCTCTGGCCTTCATGTGAGCGAACCGGTCTTTAAAATTGTACGACTCCCCTGATCGCTGATATTCAAATCCACTGGCCTAGGTCACTCACCTTTAAAATAACAAACAAATATAGCATAACGAATCCAGCGCCTATGGCCAAATTGTATTAACTACATAATTAACTATGAAATATTTGAGAAATGCCCACCACCATCACCACCCATCCCCCCACCCCCGCCTAAAGCGTCTTCCCAGCGGACAGACACTGGAAAGAAACACCTTATCTACAAAAGAGAGGCTGCAACTCTTTGCAGTTCTTTTTTCCATTACGATATTAATTTGTTCTCAATTAGGACATTTTGAATTGCTTGTTGTATGGGCTTCTTTATCCAAATCTTACATTACACCAGAGCCTTCCCAGTTCCATTCTGGCTGGTCTGAGACGATTCATTTGTACTCACTTTTGATGGCTACCTGCTACCACTTTATTACAAGGCTCACATTGTATTTGCTTTGCACCAAACCACCACATCCACAGTGCCATTCTGCCTTCATTTTGGTTTGTTTGGGGATTTTTTAAAACAATTTTCTTCATATTTTTACTTTTTGTTGTGTCTGCAAATCATTAATCTGCTATTACGAGTCTAGACTAAGTCATTTATGTGGGATCAATAGTATATGGAAACTATTTCAGGCAAAACCTGGATTCGAATAAATAAACTTTGGTTTTCAAGATTAGAGTGATAAATATTGTAAATATCCAGCGTATGCTATGACTGAAAACACATCCCATCTGCTGAAATAAATAACTGTTTTAATAATATACACCGAGAAAGAACTTGTCATGTCCCTGCACATAAAATATACAGTCCTCCTAAATCATTCTTACACGTTTTCATCACACAGAGACATAAACCTCAGTTATAACTATCATCATAAATTTGTGCAGTTTAATTATTTATGGTTCTGACTTGCTAAAAGCAGAATGAAGTCAGGATTTTAAAAAATTTAAAATTCGTTTAACTGTTTAGCCACACTATCAGCAACTCTGTCATAAATATGTAGATTTGAAGGAAAATCAATAGCATTAGTAGACGCTACATAGCGGAAATCAGAAAGTAATCTAGTTTTCTTAGCATTAACTGTCTCTTAGAATTTATGTTTATTGTTGCTTTCATTAATATTTTATTAATATCAAGAAGCGTAGTTCTTGAAACCTCCGCATGATAATTTTATAATGCTTTCAAATCGTTTTAAAAATTTTAAAATTTTGTATACCATACATTTTATGTAGTTCTTCTTTAAGTTCCAATTTCTTTAACATTTGTATTTACTTCATGATCTGTATATATCACACATTCTGTTGAAACGTTTTCGATTTTATTTTTATTATCATCAGTAACGTAGGATCCTTTTTGTTGTTTTCCTATTTTTGTTTTTGTTTTCATATACCTTTTATTAATATCATCAAGAGTAGTTCTTAAAACCTTAGCATAATATTTTATACTGTTTTAAATCATTATTCAATATATTAAACTCTTATTTATCTTGCATTTTATCAAAATATTTGCTTGATTTAGTTTTTTAAAAAATCTTTGACACTTTAATTTACTTCTTGATCTGTTTATACATTACGTATATCTAAACGTTCTCGATTTTATTTGTATTTTCTTATCGGTCTCCTCTCTCTATGTCAATCAAATTATTATCCTTAAAAGTATTTCGTATTTGACCGCCAATAGCAGCCGAACTAAGAGGTGCATTAGGTATTGTATTGTATTACAGCCGGACTAATAGGTGCATTAGGTATTGTATTGTATTACAGCCGGACTAATACATGCATTAGGTCGGTTCTGCTAAGTTTGCAATACGACTATTATTCATATTTAGTTCAGTAACTATCGACGTATCTAGCTTCTTTACCTTGTCATATTTCCTTGAATATTTAAAAGATGCAACATTGAAGGTATTATTCATATCACTGATTGAAACAGTCTTTAGTCCCACATCTGTGTTTAATTTAGTTAATGATTCCTCCATTTCTTAATGAGCTCTATCGATTGTTTTACTTAACGCTAAAGTCTTTCTATCTACGTTATTATCAATTTCAGTTTAAGTTCAGTTTTGTTTCTTTTTTTAATTTGATTTTATTGTCAACTTTTGCTCAGTGTCCTTCAGGTCTCTCATTTATACCTTTTACCATATTATCTAACTTGCCAATACTTCATTGTACCACTCCAATATTATTTTATGTATATACTTTGCTATCTATTATAAAGTTTTCTATTCCAGCAGCTAGGTCATGTTTGAGAGTCACTAAGCTCTGTTCTGAAACGAGCAAATTGCATTGCTTTAGATATTCTTAAAACATGTCAGCAGCATACCCATAACATCAATTACATTCAAGTCTTCATATTCAATGCTAATATTTAATATGTTTATAGTATCTCTTTGTAATTGCTTATAACGGCTGTTAGCATAAGGATGATAAAAATCAATCTGAAATACATTGTTAATAGGTAAGAACTCTAACCGAGTAGCTTCCGATACAATAAGTCTTGCACTTGCTTAGTTGTAAATAAAAATATAAGTTTTTGGGATTTAAAAAATCCACTGTGTCTGACTCGGCCGACGTTTCTATGATCTCATACTATTGAATTCTAGTAATTTAGGGCTGTAGTTGGTTATATGCAGTGTACAAATATGACTAGGAGTTATTAAAACTTTAAAAGTATGTTTCTGACATTGGTAATCATTCCTTTCAAAACTTTCGTGTACATTTCAAGATTATAGAAATCTTCGGGTTTGATATGGTCTTGTTTTCATTCTTGTCAGTTATGTAATACACTATATTATGAATTTGTATCATTTGAAATTATGTAATTACCAACAACAACATTTATTCACTGTAATGATATATATCATTTACCATCTTTGTACCGCTTCGGTGGCCTAGTGGCTAGAGCTGGAGGTCGTGGGTTCGAACCTCGGTCGGGTCATACCAAAGACTTATAAAAATGGTACTAACAGCTGCCTCGCTTGATGCTCAGCATTAAGAGGTTGGTGTTAGGACTGGTCGGCCTGGTGTCAGGATAATGTGACTGGGTGGGACATCATGCTACATGTCCACGACCTCCCGCATCCGAGGCGGACGCTTTAACCACTAGGCCACCGGAGCGGTCAGAGTGCATAGTATTTCAGACAATAATAAATAATCTGACAGAATCAAAGTCAAAGTACAACAATACAAATGATTTCTGCCCAGATGTTATCGAAGAAATTACAAATTTTCAAGTAAACACGATTTATATAAAAACTATGATATACTAAATAACGCGGATTCAGGCCAAATGTTCAATTATTTAAAAATCTTGATTTTAATTACAAGGTCTGTTACTAAACTCATGATAAAGAATATCGTAAACACAACATCCTTGACTCAGACTAATATATATATATATATATATATATATATATATATATATATATATATATATATATATATATATATATATATATATATATCTATATCTATATATATATATGTGTGTGTGTGTGTATGTATGTATATGTGTGTGTGTGTGTGTGTGTTTACTTCTGTTGATAATGATGCTAATATTAAAATATTAAATCCACCCTCAGAGAGAAAATGTTATGAATGTATTAGTTGTTTACAGAATTTGTAAAATATCTTTCTGATCAGGTGAACAATGAACTTGATTTTGGACAAGGTCAACTACAAAATAAAATTTTACAAAACCCATAGTATATAATAAAAATACTAACAAAACAATGCAAAATAAATATACATAACAATATGTTTGTCTGCCCTTTCTCATTGATGTATGTATTGTTAATAGATATTGTCGATATAGAGGATCTCAAATGGATAATGATTTAATATTGAATTTATGAAACGAGTTGAATAATGTCCAGCTTTTGCGAGCCTTGGCGAGCAATAGCGGACATTATTCAACAAGTTTCATAAATTTAATATTAAATCGTTACCCATTTGAGATTCTTTTTATCACATAGTTTTTATTTCAGTGAAAATAATTTAGATAGAAAGAAGAACGAATAATTTCGTTCATTCTGACAGACGGTGCACCTTTCATTTGTTGTGCATAAAATATAGTCCCAAACAAAGCTGAACTGGTAAAAGTAGATTGTACTGTTTTACAAACTATAAATCAAAGAAAAGCGTCCATCCGAATAAACAGAACATTTTATAACGACAAAATCATTTTTCAAAACAGAATGATCAATGCGATGTGATGCTGCCACATTGTTTAATACGGTACACAGTACAGTAGGCCTACAGTAGAATACATGTTTACCCTAAAATGTCACTTTCAGAACTAAACGTTACATTGTTGCGATTTTCATGTGAAATAGGATTACTGGATGCAAAAATTCCCACATTTACTGCAATGCATTTGTGACCGGATATTTGCAGTATTTGATTTGGAACAATAGACTGTACAGAAGACGTAAACAAATTTCTTTTCGTGTCGGATTTATATCCCATATATACTACGTAAAGATGCTGTGGTTGGATAAAGTTCTGTCAGTTAGGAGACCCATTTATGTCCAGATTCTTCTGTGAACAGAGGTGAGTTTAGTTACTTCTTTAAGTTAACATTTAAACCACGCTTGTATATACGGTGGATTCTATATCTATGTTACAGATATACCGCCCCCCCACCCACCCACCCCAGCCACCCGCTATCAAATAAGCAATACCCTTAGTTTTACTTCTTATTGTTGTTCTTGTCTTGTAGTTTTACGCCATTTTCTTATGATGATATTGTTAAACATGACATAACAAACGCCTGTAGGGGTAACATATCCATATTCAGACAGCCGAGATAATTTTTCCTCAATTTCCTTTCGCGAGTCGAGTTAAAAAATGGCCGCCAAAAATGTTCTTTCAAAACAAAACATTCCAGAAAGCAGGGTTAAAAACGTTTTCCCACGATCCCAGCCAATCTGTAAAGAGGATCGTGCACAATAATTTCATGGGCTTATTTGGACCAATCAGAATCACATAAAGTGATATGTTCACACGTATAATATCAAAAATATGAAACTGCACACACTGTAGGCGAAGTGTACCGACTATGTGATAAATATAGTATTCTATCTAAGTAACGAGATGAAGCATGAATAAGAGTCCTGTGAAGCAGTCATCTTACGTGTTTGCAACCATTTGCTGTATTAAGTAAATATTGTACTAAATTCATTGTGACTGATTTCATTATCGCGTATTGCTTAGCTCATGGCCTCATCAATATTTTCAGTTTAGTTATTGAGGAAGGTACGGTCTTATCGTGTTTTAAAGTGTATCTTGTTCCTGCTTGTCCTTATTTGTTTTGCATCAAACCATAGTAAAGTTGCATAGTAAAGTTAGCCTTGTAAGAGCTGGACGAATAATAAGTTATCAAGTTAGCAGTTAATATCTAAAATGGTAATCCAAATAAAAAAGATTAATCCCCACTAAGATATCTAATTCCGTTTTATTGATAAGCAGTCTTCTTTCAACTCTTTCTGTAATTGGTATAAATTATCATTTGAAGAAATTCACACACTAACTAAAACTTATTTAAAAATTATAAATTAAACATTGTGTGCGGAACAACTTGGTAAAACTGATGGTCAACTTTCTAAGCTTGGTATCCCCACACACATACACTCCAAAAACAAAATGTTATTATCGAACTGTATAACTAGTAAATGGTAGACGGTGAAGTAGATGGAAGAAATAATAGGAAAAAGTAAATGTATGGAAATTTATTTCTTTTTGATATTAAGCCATGTCCAAGATGTAAAATTCCTTTAACTTACACCACTCTCTGCTCTTGTCCCTCATACTGCCAAGTTGAAATTACTTTTGCAAATCTATTCTCTATTCCGTTATTATAAGGTACACTAAAACCCCGTCTAGGAAAATAGGTAGGTGCACTTCTTGTTTTTCTTTTTCCTTAGCTTTTCTTGGTGGGGGTTAGGTTTCTTTTGTTTAAATCTGGATTCCATGATTTATTTATACAAAATGTATTCACAGGCGCGGACATTCTTATTCTACATTTTTTGGTGTGTAGTATGGCCCTGTTATACAAATGGACTTGACCAAGACCAGTGGTTCCTTAATTTCATATTACAGGCGATTCATAAAGTTCAAAAGACCTGTGGCTTCAGAGAAAGGGCAGAGGTCAGAGAGTCAGGGAAGAGGTAAGACGTGAAAGAACGGTGGCCTTACAATAAAGGCGGACGTTAGGTGTCCCATATTTTTGTTGTTATAGCAACTATTTCGGTGGCCAGTTATAATAACTATTTTATTGACCAGTGTCCCAGAACGTTTAGTCAAATATTTAATAAGAACACTTAACCATTAATGCTACAAATTAATCAACACTGTTCTGATTGAAGTAGTACAAGCTAGAACTTGGGTGAAAATGCTTTAAAAGTTAGATTTGAGTCAAATTTATAAAGCAAACTCAGTTATTAATTTGGAAAAATAAGATGGAATATTTAGTATAAGTAAATGTAGGATTCTAAACAAAAAAGTGTTTTAAAAAAATGCTTCTTTTGCATTTCTTTTTTAAAAAAAAGTCTACCAAAAATGCAACACTGGGTAGATTTTAGGTAACTGACATTACACGAAGGTAATACCTCCTACTTGTATGTATTGCCTATACTTGAGATATGTATACAATTTTCTAACTTTATTATTAATCTATTGTTAATTTTCCAAATACTTTCGAACATTTACTTTGAACCTATCCAGTTGCGTTTGACTGTCAATGTATTGGAGTTAGTAAGATCTGAAACAAAACTGTTCCAATAAAAGAACAAAAGTATTGAAGAAAAAGGATAAAAACAAAGATGAGACATGTTCCAATTAAGTAGCAGACTCTCCGAGTTGATCCAAATGTAGAAAAGAATGGATATTTGTTGGTAAACATTTTTGTCATCAGGATTCAATATCACTAAAGTGTCATTTATTATAGATGATGACATGATTTGTTCGAAGAGCGAGGAATCTGATATTGTCTCGCCAAAGATCATATTGACACTTTCACGGGACTGCTAATGTCTCCTTCTTTTTCCAACAATAAGATAAGAAATCTTGGAACAAAATTGTTTTAATAGCATTATATTGCCCTGCGACCACGTATAACTATTGTTTCTTTCATCTTTGATTGATGAGGCTCTTGCAGTTTTCATTAATATACATAAGAAACACAAATTCCTAACAAAATCGACTCATATTGCCAGATTTGATCAATTTCAGGCCTTTTTTCTTCTACATTTGTTATCCACCAAGGCATTGAAACGACACATTCGGATTTAAAAATCAATTTTTAGGCAACAGCAAAAGGCTTTTGCCCAACGAATGAACTACATGAAATATCAGAAAATAGATCCAATTCACAACTACGTTGACAGAGAAAGTCACTCTCAGTTACAATAATAACATATATGCGAGGAATTGTCGTTGCATTTAAAAATCAGAGTTTTCCCTGTCTCTTAGTCGACGCTATATACCCAATGGTAAGTAAAAACAATTGCTATTGATTATCAAAGAATTTTCCATCATTACTCTCTTGTGTTGTGGAAATACTATTCATAGCGGGGACAAGTTGTATTGGACGTCTAACGGGTTGTGTCTTATTAAAAAAAAAAAAAAAAAAAAAAAAAAAAAAAAACATCGCCCATGCTATTTTAGTGTTGTCAACGAGATCAAACAGTTTATTAAGAAATGATAAGTCGTCTAATGCACGAGGAAGATTTCAGAAAACTGGATGGTTCATGATCTCTAAAAGTTTTCTTTCAATTACTTAATGGTCTTTGTCCAGTTCGGTTCTTCTTATCGGTTGTTAAAGTTATCCCCCTTATTATAAACACTATGTGAAGAGCGTTCGACCAGTGGTAACTGCGTACATGTATTCTGTCATTTAATATTTCCGTATTTAGAGAACAAGTACGTGACTGGAACCTATTTCGTATTTATTTCGTAGACTATCCGTCATTGTCAGTGTTTCTAATAAACAATTTCATGATGTTATATCTAAAACGTATCCTCGGGGTCTTGCTTTGAATAAATTATCTTCTACTTCAAAATACTTTGCTTACACTATTAATCCTTAGCAACAAACGTCACTGCATTATATTTAGGCCAAGAGTTATTTTGCACATTGTACCTTTGCTCGATAAGCTGGCATGGTTGGATAATATAGGATAGAAGTATATCTAATTTCTTTTTCAAAGTTTGGAGCACCTATCTGTAAAGACACGTACTTATTCTTCGCGCAGGCAATGTGCAATGCATTTACAAATTTAATAACGTATCCAAGGAGCAAATCTTTCTACACGGTAATGTTTCTTCAATAAACTTATTGAAATTAATCTCTTTTTCACAGCAGATAAATAATCAAAGGTTGTATAAACTCCAAATGTATGAAGATAACGAGAACACTATTAAGGCTCCAAAAAGGCGTATGTTTTTAACAGTCAGTTTGAATTGTATTCGGAGTAAATCAGCATCAAAATTCAATCAGCTTATTATCTATGCGTGTGCTAATTGTATTTTTGTATATGTTTCCTAATAAATATCTTAATCTTAGCAAATATCTTAATGTGTGAATTTTATGTTTAAATACATCACCAGTTTGTTAGTAAAGTTATTTTGCAGACGTACTAGCTAGCTCAATTATCAACAAAACCAGTTCAGTTTTAAATATAGTTTCCACATCCCTGACACGTCAATCTAAGTGAGGCTGGATTTACTTTGGCACTATAACACTAATCTATGAATTAATGCCAATGCATGTTATATGTCTGTGTACCAGTACACACGTGCCTAGATCAAATATGGTGATATGCCTAAAGTTAGGTATTAAAAATATCTGAAATGATTTGTCGTATTTAGTACACTATTACGTATATGTAATTAAATTGCTGGTGTGTTAGTTTTAAAATTCTTTTTTATTTTATTTTTGTTTCATTACATTTTATTGTAATGATTATTTTCACAGGATTCGATATTTCCTTTCAGTAAATTCTGTTTATCTAAAACGCAAAAGATATTGCATTAGCACTATTTTTAACTCACTATGGTACATAGAATTTTTAAACACTACGCGAAAACGATTGGCTATTGCCAAGGTCATTTCGGTCAACGTGTAGTCTGAATAAACAATGTTTTATTTTTAAATTTATTTCAGAGTGAGAATCTGGTACTTAGATAGGGCTATTCTTGCATATATGACAAATGACATTTTATATTATTGCGATGTTCAAATTAGTAAATCGAGCAGCCTATCACGTGTAGTATCATGTGACCTAAAATCGAGGCTTAAAACAGTTATCTTCTACTAGATCGGGTCAGAGTCGTTCTTAACACCTTGAGGAAACAAGGTGTTTCTAATTGTTGTTGTCAGTTTGATTTTCATTGTTTTTGGAATTTAATAATTTATTCTCTAGGAAACTAAACAAGTGCACTTTTTTATAAAAAGTTCTGGGACAAAGAAATTCAGTGGAAATTTATTCTGGAGTTATACGGAAACATAAACTGTGATTCAATTGAGGAATTGTTGCCGTTTGTACAACGACCACATCTGACGTCATCGTCTTCCATATTGGAACGTCATCTAGATTCGAACCTGGATTTTATTAGAACTATTTAGTGATAGGACTTGCATTTTTCATTCTTAAAATTAAATTTTAGATTATATTCACAAACCGTAAGTCCTATTTCCAATTTTTACATTGTTTTCTAAGGAAATAAATTATTTTGTTAAAATATACAAAGCTTGTTGATTTCACTCTTTTCTCTTGTTATTATTGTACGAGTCTACACGTAACAACACACAAAGAATCCTAACTCACTGATACTAAATGAATATACTTCCCTCCCTCACTCCCTTGTATATAACATCTTCCTTAATTTCTGCGACTGCCACATGAGGGTGATATCACTGTTTCGGGGTCTGAAAGTAGCATTCTAGTCTAGAAATACAAGCCAAACAAGCCAAACCGACCTTTGATGTTTTCGACTTGAATCTATATCATTCAGTCTACACTAGCTAAATATTGCGGTAAATTAAGAAATATACAAGTTATATTGCCATATTCAAAATGAAGAAAGTGTTAAACCATACCTTAATTTGAGATGCCATTATTTAAACCTTAAATGTCGAATGATATATTTGATTTGTGACATATATTCAAGCAATTATAAGAGTAATACTATCGGAACGAATTGGTCTTCACTTAGATAGTTCTTCTACTCCTGTTGAAGCCAACTGTCCTTCAATACATGCTATTGACCTTATATGCATTTGCTTGGTTGCGAGACAGATTCTGAACTTGTATCGATTTGATTGCAAATTGCAATAGTGGCAGATTACGAGTGGAATAGATATTATGCTTTGTAAAATAAGTATCAGCCGTGAAAGAATAGATAAAATTCATAAATATCAACCCAATCAAGCTTTCTGTGTAAAGACACATTTGAAGAAGATTTTGCAAAGATGTTTCTGCAGCAAGATATTTTGTTCGAAACGTTCGATGCAGATACGCCACGGCGAGAAAGACGCACGTCAAGCGGATCAGATCCAATGACGATAACATCCAGTCATATATCAGGTAAATTCATGACAAATTTGGTTTTCAGCCCATTGCTTCATTGCTTCCCTAACATATCATCAAAAGTATTCATCTGGGTATGACAGAGGTTACAATTATATCATGTTACACAACTTTATTGTATACTTGCTTTATTTTTAAACTTTTGCAACAAATCCATGTAAATTTGAACTAAGCCTTTAAAACAACTAACTAAATAATATGACGAAGGCAAATTTCCGCTGCAGCACCTAACCTAACAACTGCAACACCCATGATAGTGAAAACACTTGTCGTACCAACATCTATAAAGTTAAAACAAAACAAAAAAAGCAAACAACTTTTAAGGCTCTTGCATACTTCTCTTGTACACCTCTATCTTGAGTTATCTTGTTAAATCAAACATCCTTTATTTCATTAATTTCCATCACTCTAAAATTAATTTCGTTATAAAACCAATTGTTTTGAATCGACCGAAATTTCTGCAATCTGACTGGATTTATCCATTCACGTGATACTGATCAAGATTTTTGTATACATCGGTAAATTCTGCGGACTACTTATGGTTCTAAGTTTCCGAGTAATGTTATGCATAGAAAGCAGTAACAAACAATGCAATAACAACATGTGCCAATCGCAGGAGTAATTTTAGAAAAGAGGAATAGTTTGGTTTAAATAGCATCAACAGATGCAACAGAATCAAGAATCTACTTGTTTCACGTTTTAAATTTGTATCTTGAAATTTATATTTGTAGACAAATTTTGATAACTGTGATTTAAATTAAATTTATTGGGTTTTTCCATTGCAGACATATTTTTAAATATAAATTATCGAGTAATAATTCCAACTTTTATGAACTGAGCGCGTCTTCTGCAATTTGATTGGATGTAAACGGTCAGGTGATACTAAAGTGGTATTTTTTGCACATCGATAAATTCCGCGGACTACTTTTGGCTCCCTGTTTCCATGTCATTTGATGTGAAGTATTATCTATATCAACCCATTACACCTTAATAATAACAACAACAAAAACACTCCCACCCACTCCTGTGATTTCCAATCAAAAGATACCAACCACAGATAGAAATGGACCATTATAAGTTAAAACAATGTAACTGCACAGACCTTCCTGCACTCCACCACTCATCCGTTTTGACGACGAAGGCATGTGGTAGGCTTTACAAGCCAATCCTCGGAAATTATTGCATTTCACCTCGACAACATGTTACAGCAGCGGCTATTAAAGGTCAGGATCTTATGTCAACCAAGGGGTCTCACTAAAAATGGACACGATTCTGCTTTTTAATGATCGAAATGCGTAGAAAGTAAAAATAACGTTGCTATAACAACACTTGCCAAACGCAAGTGCAATTTTCGAAAAAAAAAAGGAATATCCTGGTTTAACCGCAACAAACATTTTTTATATATTAAGATAATGATCATAACAATATATCACTGGCATGACCCTCTATGGCATTCTACCCCAAAGTGCTGTATAAAGTATCGACGAATCTTGGCTAGCGAAGATTGGGCTATGTACAATGAATTCTATCGCAGTTAAGAGCCTAATGAAAGGAAACTTAGATCTACATAAAAGTGAATGATTTGTTGATTAAATATGCTGATCTGATGTTAGAAACGAAGTAAATTGGAATTATAAGGATAAATGATCATGGTTGGGTATTTATCGATGTGTAAATTTTACTTAATCACTCACAAAGTTAACATAAAGTCCTTCGGACTTTATTTTCTTTGTGAATGATTAGGTAAAATTTACACATCGATAAATACCCAACCATGATTATTAATGCTATATTAGAAATACATTTTGCAGCATTTAAAACTTCCTAATGTGAATAATAATATGGCAAATTAAATTGTCATGTCTTAAAAGCATCTGGTTAAAATGATGTACCTTGTTTAACACCAACATTACTCAATCTCTGGCAGTGGTAAAACTTCTTGTTGCCATGAAAATCAATCAGATTGGGTGTGTAAAGTTGAAATATGTGTGGCATGCAAATTAAAGAGTTTGACTAAAGTTGGTCGCATAAAAATTGGCATGATAGGACTCTGGTAGCTCTGATCTAATGTTAGATTATTGCTCACCTCATTTCTCTGGTTCTGATCCCTGGCATACATTTAGGCATTCTTTCTACCGATTCAAAGGTAATTGTTTATTCTTAGGACATGAGAATTATTGCTTGATTTTAGGTTGCATTTTTTAATTAGTTATTCACGCGGTCCTGCAAGAGCAATATGTTACCCAAAAACATATTGCTTTGTTGAGACTTTCCAAAGTTTGCCGGATAGCCTTAACTTAAAAAGAAACTAACTGTAAGTGTGTCTAGGAAGGTAATTTTTGATCATTTAAAATGCACATGATACTTCAGTACTGAAAAGCAGATGTAGAGAATATACACAGATAAAAAAAAAACTTGTCTACCGAGTCCATGTACTATACCACTTTATATCGGAACTTGTGAGCAAAGATATTGTCAAATTTGATCATTAGTTAATTCCTCATAATCATGATGCATTTTATGTCCCTAATTAAAGACACCGAATTATTTAAATGACATCCTCAAGTAAAATGATCCATTGCAATTTATGAAATCTCCCAACAATATAGAAGAGACCAGATGACAGTTTACAAAATAATGAATTTTTCATCGATTTAGTTACTTGGAATACCAAGCAAGGTGTTGAGCATAAAAACAATCTTTTCTTGATTTAAAAATTTGCAACCCATACGAAAACCGCTCAGAAATTTATGTCTGCATAACGCAAAGACGTCAACATTAAACGAAAGAAATACACACAAAAAAAAAACGATTATCAATGACCGTGCAGTGCCAGAACACTTTATGTTGGTGTGCAAGAGGCTTAAGAAAAATGGCGAAAGATGATTGAAAAATTAGTTTGTTGTTTCAAGAGACAATATTTACCAAAAGGTACTTCACAATAATAAATGTCAGCATTTCCTAATAAGAAATAAAAAAATATTAAATAACATAAAAGCTTATTTTAACACAGTCATACATGTTCGAGAGGGGGATGGTTAACATTAAACGTTGGAGATCTTGATGCTCAAAGGGTTTTAATTCTAGCAGAGTTTAATAACATCTCAGAAACAGAAGTGTAATGGCCAAATTATAAGGACCCGTTGATTTTATCACCGCAAATGTCCATCAAAATCAAACTCGAAATATCGAATTGGATTCAATTAGCTTGCGGTAATCTGTTTGAAGGAAGGATTCTTAGAGCTGCAAAACAGACTTTTAAATCATTTTATGGTAAGGAAGTTGTATCCGTCTTTTCTTCGTTGCGATGCATTTATAGCTGCATTTCATTCAGATTACACATTCATGTGCATCCTATATAAAATTTTATTTTTTCCATTTTCATATTTTTTTGTAATTCATTATATTTTCCATTTGATCCGTCTTTTAGAAAATAAGGTATCTCTTCTTCTTAATATCGGAAGAATAAACAGTCATGTGAAGAAGTTTGCCTAATATGACAAATTATTTTTTTTCATAGTACATCATCCTCCTTTAACCTATTGGAAGCTTGATGGGTTTCCTTTTAAAGTAGCATTTCATTTATTTTTTTATCTAAAGAAAAATCAGATCGGGGAGCTAAAATATTTATAGTGAACAGTGTTTGGTGTATTTAAAATAAAATGTAAAAAGCAAACATTATAAAATTGTCAATGAGCCTTTTATCAAACTCCGATTTGAACTATAAAAACTATTCTCGAATGGGTGAATTATGTGTGCATGTGTGCATCTATGTATGTATGTATGTATGTATGTATGTATGTATGTATGTGTGTATGCATACATGCATGCATGCATGTATGTATGTATGTATGTATGTATGTATGTATGTATGTATGTATGTATGTATGTACGTATTTGTGCGTATAGGGTTTAATGCCACATCAGCACATACCTATTTATACAGTTCCAATTACGAATATGTATCTCAAATATGTCATACAAAACAAAGATAAAGGCTAAAAGGATAAAAAGCATTCAAATACACAAAAACCTTTTGTTTTATATAAATCGTACTACGCATGCGTGCGCAAGTTTGTGCTGTATATCTTGCAAGGTAGTCATAGTAAATAATCCAAAGATGAGTGTTGCTCTCTTACAAAGAAATACAATGCAAATGTAAGCCAACACACACACACACACACACACACACACACACACACACACACACACACACACACACACACACACACACACACACACACACACACACACACACACACACACACACACACACACACACACACGGCGAATATTTAAACTGCCACTAGTCAGAGATGCTGGACATTAGAACTGTTAGCAATACAAGTAGATGTGAGACAGGCCAACAAAACCTGCTGAAAAGCAATCATCAGTCATGTATGAGCGAGGTCCTTGTTACTTTGTTGAACTTGGGAAGGTCAAACGTCATTATTAATTTGATCACATATTGGATTTCAATAATCAAATTAAAGAAAAACGAACTAATGGAATTTCCTGCAAGAATGTCGTGAAGGCTTCGACTCAAATTGATATTAATGCCAATAATCCAAAGAGATCCTAGAAGTACAAGTCATTTAGAACTTTCATTTTCTTTATAAGACAGCAAGCTGAGTATTTTCAACCGCCGTATACTTTATTTGCAATCGATGGTGTAAATTATGCTTTCGTTTTGCTAGGTAGTGTGATTTTACAATAATCGATGCAAGGCAACAACGATTGTATTGACTTCAAAATCATACCATGGAGGTGAATGTTTAAATATCTGGACAGGTTTTGCTTCTATTTCGTAAAGAAAAATTCTCTGAGTCATTATTTTCCTTTTAATCATACAAGGCAAAGTTTTGTTATTAAATCTCCTCTCAAACGTCACTTGCGCTATCATGAACACTTTCGACACAAATCATATTTTTCAAAGGTGTCTTATTTTGTAAACTCGAGCCGATCAAGTCGTTCTGCAATCCCTGCAAGATCTAAACACATCCCCAGCCATGATCAACAGTCATGTGTCAGATAATTGTATGCGTGCTTTTCGGTAGTCGAAATAAAAATTAAAAAAAAAAAAAAAAAAAGTTCCATTTCCAACATAATCCTGTACATGAAGAAATGGAGTTTGATATCATTACTGTGCTTTACTTTATATATGTGCAAGGAACGTACTAGGAAATGACAGCAATAATAATAATGATAATAAAAATAATAACAGCAACAATAATAATAACAATAAATGGTGGAGGAAAAGAAACAATTAATGTAGAATATTACAAACTCAACCAGATTGTTTTCTTTTCTTATATTTGCTTGCTGAGGTATTAAATTTATACAAAAGAAAAAAATATATCAACTGTTTCTCAAGGCGGCTGTGGTTTAAATTATATGAACATTTGTTTCCGAAAAAAAATAATATCAGTTTTAGGCAATAACTATTATCTATTTGAATGTTCTGTTAAGCTCCGTGGCAATACATAATCGATACAATTCCCCAATGTCTTTGCCAAGGAAAAGAAACATGGAACAGTTATCCTTGTATTTGATCGTAAACAATTAAATGTCAAAAGGTTCACGTCTCGAATATATATATATATATGTGTGTGTGTGTGTGTGTGTGTGTGTGTGTGTGTGTGTGTGTGTGTGTGTGTGTGTGTGTGTGTGTCCTTATGTGTTAACTAATACTGTAAAGCTCTAGACTTTTAAAAAAATAAGCGCCGTACTAAGTCAATAATAATAATAATAATAATAATAATATTATTATTATTATTATTATTATTATTATTATTATTATTATTATTATTATTATTAATTGTTGTTGTTGTTGTTGTTATATACAGTCTAATACATATCTTTGCTAATAAAAACCAGCCGCCCAAAAATATTCGATCATCCAAAAACATTCGAGCCATCAAGCTTTCAACAGAAGTTATTACAAGGCTTTCAAAGCCTGTAGAGAATACAACTAACTATCCATTGCAAACGTTTAAGCAAGAAACAAAAGAGCATACCCACTGAAGGTAGATTTCGTTTTTAAGATTAAACAAAGCTTATTGCGAAAGAAAAAAGATTCACTTTCTCATGAAAATAAGAATGTGATTAAAATTATTAACGAATTGGTTCCAGTTAAACTTTTAACAGTGACTCCAGGTGGATGGATTTTGTTCGTTCGATTTAGGTTGTTGTTTTGCTTTTAGTTTTATGTTTTTCTTATATGTGTTCCTTTTGTTTCTGATGTGAAGGAGACGTTATTGGATTTACTATAGAAAAAGGTACCCAAACGGGGTAGAATATTATAAGAGATTTATATGGAAAAAGACAATTTGCACCTGTGTAGGTTTTCAAATTACCTTTGTATAATTATTTTGTACGTAATTAGTTACGCCAATTTTCAGACGGACGATTTATTGATTCTGTTTATTTTATTTATATTGTTTTCATCTGCTAAAATCCAAAGAGTTTTCGCCTTTGAAACACTTTACTATGACATAAATTTCTGCATACTGAAACAAGATAGGAACACCTTGCATACCAACGGATGTAAAAGACGTGTGACTTCCAAAACCCTCAGACACAGTACCTGATCATGTTTGACATTGATATCACTAAACAGAAACACTGAGCATATCTGGGTACGAAACTAATACATTGTAAAATTATCCCAAGCTGCAATTGAATATAGCAACTGATGCAAAAGATGTGTGACTTTTAAAGTCTTTCTTACAGTTCCTTAACGTAGTTAACGGTGATACCACCAGCCTTCTGATCACACGTGTATAACAGGAACTCGAAGCATACTGTAGCGGAAACTCCTTCGTCTACACTATCCCGAGTCTCGCAATCTCGGGTTCTTTACGATAGGTCTTTGTATTTGGAGTGATACCCCGCTGTATCTGTCTGAGGAATGGCGCTCCATTTTACGATAGATTTCTACCCCTGCGGAATACTGTTTTATTCTTGGCTTCTCGTCGCAGACTGGGTTGTCGACTGAGTCGTTAATTCGTCGACTAGGTCGCCGACTGGGTTACTGAGTCGTCGATTGGATCGCCGACTGTGTCGTCACCTGAGTGGCTGGGTCGTCGATTAGGTCGTCCTTTTGGGTCGCCGACTGTGTCGTCGAGAAGGTCGTGGTCGCACGACGTTACTCGCTCAAGATCGACAGAGACGAACAGTGCGTAATGATGAGAGACGATATATCTTTCAGTTAGAATGTGTATTGTCGCAAGATCGTGATTCCAAGATTTTCGCGCATCTTGGACGAGCCTGTATTAGGGTCGACGAAAGACCTTGTCCCTACACTTTTTAGATTCCTCGGCCTTTCCCTTTCCTGTTCGGCGAAATACGACCAAATGCGCTTACTCCGGCGGGGTGGTAATACTGCTTCACTTGTAATGGGACGTCTTCACACAATACCGTTTCATAACACACCGCCATTGCAACCACAGTCGGCTCGTGTGTATATATATATATTGTTACGTATATGCAATTTAATTACTTGTGTGTTAGTTTTAAATTCTTTTTATATTAAGTTTCTTTCATTACATTTTATTGTAATGATAACTTTCATTGGATTTGAGTCTCTTTTCGGAAAATTGGCTTGACCCGATTAGATTATAACGGTTACTTCAGCATTATTTTTGGCTCGCCTTGGTTCATAGTTTTTGTAAACATCGAGTGTAAACGATTGGCTGTTACCAACGTCATCTTCAGCCTACGTGTTGGCTCTGTTGTAGACGGTTTTATTGTTTAATTTAATTCTAGTGTGAGAATCCGATTCTTAGATAGGGCAATTCTAGCTAAGTACTAAACGGCATTTTTTTTTTATTGCGCTATTCAAATTAGTGGTCACGTCGCCTATCACGTGAGCTACCAAGTGATCTAAAATCGAGGCTTCAAACAGCCAATTGGTAGTAGATTTGTTCATTCGTAATTTTTACGCCTCAGAGCTCAGGGTGTTTTATTGTTGAAGCCAGATTGTTTTTGAAGTTCATCTGTTTTTTTTTTTTTAATTTAATAATTTATTCTCTAGAAGACTAAACAAGTGTACTTTTTTATAAAAAGTTCTGGGACAAAGAAATTCAGTGGAAATTTATTCTGGAATTCTAAACGGAAACATTATAAACTGTGATTCAATCGAGGATCTGTTACCATCAGTACAACAACCTAATCTGACGTCATCGCCACCATATTGGAATTTCATCGAGATTCGAACCTGGATTCAATTAGAACTGTTTAGTGATAGGACTTATATTTTTCAATCCTAGGATTAAATTTTGGATTATATTCACAAACCATAAGTCCTATTTCTTATTTTCACATTGTTTTCTAGGGAAATAAATTATTTTGTTAAAATCTGCAAAGCTTGTTGGCTTCACTCTTTTCAATTGTTACTTTTGTACGAGCCTACATGTAAC